>JAOXJP010000003.1:15858408-15872921 GCA_025762735.1 Platanus orientalis | reverse complement strand
ATGTCCACTCACATTTGATTTGATGAGCTCTAAATTAGTATCCTTACACCCAAATGCATGACTTGTTGAGACTTTTACACTATCATTGGTTTTAGAAAGTCAGAAAAGAAATTTTCAAGCATTTTGTTTTGGTGTGAGCATGGGCTATTACTTTCCATTTGGTTTTAAGTATGGTCTTTACATGGTCTTACTTATGAGTTTTGTTAGTTGGATTTCTTTTACATTGCACCCTCATATAGTTATATATATATTACTCTGTACATGCATTGATATTAAAGTACCGTTCTGACTTTGCGAGTTTTGTTTTGGTGAAGACGACACTAGTTGCCCACCAACCCTTGATGCTCTAAGGGATTTTTGTGGGCTAACCCTTGCTGCCCGAGGGGATTTTTGTGGGCTATATTAGTCTATTGACTCATTTTAGTTCAGGATCCAATCACCGGGTGACATTAATAGGTGAAGACGGCACTAGTTTTCCACCAATCCTTGATGCTCTGGGGGATTTTTGCGGGCTAACCCTTGACGCCCTAGGGACCCAATCACTAGGTGATACTAATAGGTGAAGACAGCACTAGTTGCCCACCATTTATGTTCGAGATTTCAGTTTTGTCAGGGACCCTATATGGGTCATACGAGATTTCCATTTTGTAGAGGCCCTATATAGGTTACATGATTTCAGTTTTGGTAGAGGTTTTACGTGGGCTAATTGGTTGTATTTGTTATGAGGTGTTTTGATGAGATTTGATTCAGAAACCCTATATGGGTTGAGTTGTTTTAATCCTAGGAGTGCTTTTTGGAAACCCTTCATGGGTTGTATGAATTTGAGAGTTGCATTAGACTTTCATGAGTATGCATATGTTTTGATATCTACTAGCTAAGGTAGCCTATTTGATAGGTGCTGAGGCCTAATTATTTATGAGTATTTTAAAGAAAACATTTGCATTGCACGTTGCACTTTCCTTATGAGCTATACATTACCTATTTCAGTTATGAACTTTTGTTGATTCAGCTTATGCACTTCTAGAATCTTTATCAGATTCTGATTATCGTTATAGTTAGATCAATTCTTAAATAATCCATCTGTTATGATTTGATATCATTATGTACTCGTGACATTTGATTTATTCTGTGGGATATTATGTATGTTTTCTCACGGGCTTTATAACTTACCCATGTTTCTACCACCCTTTTAGATGGCCCCTTATAGCACGAGATCTTTGACAGGTTCAATTCCGAGACATGGTTCGTGGGATGAGAGGACCGTGTTATTTACTTTCTTTCTGTTCATCTTATTTCTAGCACACTTCATGTATGACACAGAGATTATTGAGTATGACTTATGTGAGATATTTGTGGTTCTGTTTGAGACTTTTGTTATTGGCTTGCTTGGTGGCCCTATATGATGAGATTGTTCATTTTGGAGAATGTAGTTCGGTATGAATCTTAGTTATACTTTCCACTGTTTAATTTAGAATGCATGATGATACTTTTCGCTGCAACCATTAAATGGATGTTACTTTATGGTTATGTTTCTACTACGATGTATTGACAATTGAGGTTAAGTAATTGGGATAAAGGAAATGAAAAAAAAAATGTTGCAATTAAGTAAGTTAAGTAAGTAAGAAACCCTTTCTGCAAGGAAAGGGTAATGTCACACACCGAGATCCGCAACATCGTGCATGTGTGTTCCGCATATATTTTCCCGATTTCCACGTGCAGGTTTTGGGGCATGACAAAGATACAAGGGTCACTAGATTTATCAAAACAAATATTATATGATTAAAAATTGTCGGTAACAATCTATAAACATGCTATAGATTGACACATGTTGTGGTTGTATTTAAAAACATTAAAAAGTGTTCAATTGAAAAAATATGTACAAAAAAAGAGGCACCATATTTTTTAATACCCATTTAAGTTCATTTTATAGTTAAGGTATCTTATATTAGATCACAGTTGTGAGGGAATCTATCACTAATGCATTTCACTATAAGTTCATAAGTCATTATACTTGTATTTCTAACCTATGGTAATCAAACTATGGGTTTCTTTTCTATTAAATCGAGTTTGAGTTTTTAACTCCTCTCCAAAAAAATTAAATTAAAATTTTAATGTGGCATCAAGTTGAATTTGTGCTTTCAAACCTCTCTCTCTAATTAAATTAAAAGTTATTTTCTACTTTTCAAAATAAAAATTAAAGATCACTTATTCTCTCTCTAAAAAAATATTAATTAAATACCATTTACTAAGACTCTTTTAATCTCTCTTCCTTCCAAAATGTCTTTTATTCTCTCATCCACACGGACACCCTAAATTTTTATTCTCTTTTAAAATATCTACATCATTCTCTTCATTTTTTATCTCCAAAAACCTTTTTTCCCTTCTTAAATACATCTTTCTTTTTTACTCAAAAAATGCTTCCTATTTTTCTTTATCTTAAAACTTTTATATCATAATCTTTATCTTCAATCCTTAGAAATTATATTTGTTTCATTTTTAAATATATCCCTTCCTTCCATATTTTTCTCAACCATGTGGACCACATAGAATTTTCACTTTAATATCTGCAATCTCTCTCCTCTAATGTCTCATATCTCTTTCATCCTTATCTCAATTCTAAGTTTCTTAATAATATATATATATATTTTTTTTGAAAACTATGTTTTTCTTAAATTACAAATCTTTTTCTTTTCTTTTGGTAAGGTCTTAAATGACAAACTCAATATATACTAACTGCTTTTGTAATTATATGCTACTCACAATTTTAATTATTTTTATATACAACTATAATCATATTCTTTATAATATACAATGGGTGTATCAATATTTTAAGTTCATATTTTTCTTTTTTTTAAATCAAAATTTACTTTAATTTAACATCACTTCTTCACATCATCATAACTAATAAATTTCATTTTTAATTTCTGAATGGTAAACAACCACCCCCGTAAATAAATATAAAATTTTCAAAATTCCATTTGACATTTCACTTTACTAATTTACTCGCCCATGCTCGCACGGGTTCACTTACTAGTATTATATACTAAAGCAAAATATTCTTATGTGGCAGCCCTCTTTGCTCTTCTACACATAGTGACACCACACGTGCTCCCATTTATATCTCAATTTATTACTCTTTAATATCTATATCTTATTGATTTCCATTAATATTTAGATTGGTAATATACAACAACAACAACAACAACAAATAGCCTTATCCCAACTATTTGGGATCGGCTACACGAATCGTGTTCTGCCATTCCGCTCTGTTTAAGGCTAAATTTGACCTGGGTGGAGGTGGTAAAGAGGGACATGGCAGTTGACTTGTAAAGATCTTCTTAATTTTATTTATTTCTATTTCAAATATATAATTTTGAATATTTGGAATATCCCACTCTTTTGTTTGATTATCAATTGCGATTAAATAAATAAAATTTTATCTTGCAAACAACATTAATAACCTTAGGCTTCTATGCGAGTTGGTTAATTTACTTCTTAATTATAACATGGCTTTAAAACAACGTTAGATTGCAAATCTAAATCTCCTCATGGTCATAATTATTCTCTCTTTGTACACACACATGTGCATATTCTATGGACTCACACCTAGCTTTGTTGCATTCATTGTTTTGAGTTTGGTGCCCCTTTCTGAACACTTACTTTTTCAACCGAGCACTTTTTTGGACATCACAAAGACTCACAAACACTTTTTCATCACAAAACATATATGAATAATCGTTTAAGTAAACAAAGACAAATACGAATCTTATTTTAAAATATCTGTAGATATCCGAATTCGCATCCGATATTCAATCAAGTAAACAAATACGAATATAAAAATATCAGTATTTGCTTCAAATTCACTCCATTTACAACCCTACCATCCAACTCTTAACCCCATTATATTTGGAAAATAATTAGGACCCTCCAAACTCGTCCAAGATTGTATAACTTTAAGTTGAAAGCATCTAAAAATATGCTCATAGTTGAAGCTAATCTTATTAACGTTGACTTCCAATGTCCCCTATGTAATGATGCCAGGGAAACGGGCTTGGATTATGTGAAAATGAATCTCGTGAGAACCGTGAAAGTGGCACTAGAGGGGCTGACGCATCAGTACCGAAAAGTGATTTGCATTTTTAGGGGGGCACTTATCACTTTTCGGTGCTAATGTGTCCATACCCTGATGCCATTTTCACAGTTCTCACAAGATTCATTCTCACCTAATTTTTAGTGTAGGGAAACCACTACCCATTTCCTTATTACTTGCCTTTCTATAACCACTATTTGGTACACCTCCCCCTATGCCTCTGTAAGATTTAATCTAAGACACCTCTTTCATTGATTAGTTTTATGGATGATATTATTACCCTCTTCTTACTAAACAAGATAAATCAAACATGATAGCTTGTATTTATAGAAATGTATAGGGTGGTCATGATTGATCACACCTAAAACGAGGCTTCCCTTGAAGATAAGACTGTTGAGAAAATGTTGTGATACTTGGGAAATAGCATAACTCCTCAGGAAGAGTCCTCTTAAAATATGTTAACTAATTGAGAGTTGAGAAGAGTTGTGTTAGTTAGGAACCATTGCAATCTTATCTATTCTTTCTCAAATGAAAAGTTATGTACTAAAAAAACGAATTGTGTTGATTTTCAACTAACACAACCTTACGTCTATAGGTATCATATATACTAAGGATTATCTAAATAAATGTGTATCTTTTTCCTTACATATTTTGGATAAATATATACAAAGAGAAGGTACAACCATATCTCACATTAAATTGGATGATAATTTTTTCTTAATTTTTTCTTCTTGCATTCTTGTTTTAAACTCTTATATGTTTATTCAAAGGTGTACAAGTGATATATAATCTCACAACATCTCACTACAATCTTATCTAAAACTGATTTAATTAAACTGAACCAAACTCAATCCATTAAACCACTTGTAAATAACATAAGACAATCTATCTTTGTTCTTATCTTATTAGTTGATGATCTTTGTGGGGTCAGCAATATTGTTAAATTTTGCTCGTATCTTTTAAAAGCCCGTAATGAGGCTATCTTTGAGAATAAATCTTATGACACTTATAATGTGATTCATTGGGCTTTCAGCTTAATCAGGAACCTGAACTTCTAGAGAGTCAACCCAGCCTTGAGCAGGCCCAGCACATTAGGCCTTAGGCACCCCTCCCCAACTGGTCCCCTCCTCCTGGTTTTGTGAAAATGAACCATGGATGGTGCCATGACCCAAAGTACCAAACAGCCGGAACTGATGCGATCATCGGGGACTATTCAGGCCTCTTGCTTGTCACCCGGTTAGAATCTCGTTTTGGTATAACCACTCATATGGCTGAGATGAGCGGTCAATATGAGTTAATAGGATGCTCATCATAGTGGACTGCCCCATACTTTTGGGATGGGGCAATAATCTGCATGAACCAAAAAAAAAAAAAAAACACATGAATTTTGTCTTTTTGGAACAATAATCAATTCAAGTACAGCATGTTGTTACGTGAAAAATGATTCTGTGTTAGCACAGGCCTATGTAGGTGTTCCATTGATTCACACATGAAGTGTTTTGAATTTCGTCTCTTTTTTAACATCTAAACACTTCTTTGAGCCTCAAACACTTCTTATGACGCTTGTCATCACACAACATTTTCTTCCTGAAAAAAATAAAAGGGTTTTTGTATTTTAGTAAGTGGTTTTTGTTTCTTGTAGTTATTTTTTTATTTTTTATCCATTGTATAGAGGAGCTGTATCCTCTGCACCACCTTATGGTGCGCCACAGACACAAAAGAGGATGGGATCCATGCACTTTTTGTAAGACCCCACCCTTCTTTGTGTCTCTAGCTCACAACACACCAAAAGGTGGATACGAGTCCTGTAAAGGCTTCACCCGAGTTCACATCATCCCCACTCTGATTAGAGAGGTACCACTTTAGCCTCTATTCAGGATGTGACATGGTATCTAACAAATGATGCATTAATAAATACACAAATCCTTATCCATTGTGTATTTATTATAATACCCTCCTTGACTCATGGGTATTGATTCAAACACACTTGGTCAAACCACATGTCATACAGTGATTGGTAATGGAATGGTACCCCGTCCATTCAGACTGGAGATGATTTAAAATCGTTTCATCCTCACCCTCTTTTATTTAATATAAAGGGCAAATGTTCTGTCCAGGATTTTCCGTCCTGTGGCTCCACATGGAAACACCATCCTGGACAGAACATCTTTTCAGTTTAACATATTATCTGGTTTTACCAAAAAAGAGAATAAATAAATAAATCTCAACTCAATTTCAATTGAGCATTAACCCAAATCAAACATTAATTACCATAATAGTCCCTCAATATCACAACTACCGACTCGCAGTACTGTGAGACTTCTAATCCATTCCCAACTCCAAAGTCCAAACCCCCTTGATTTTATTTTTAAAAATTATTCCCCACAAGAGGACGATCAGAACAAAATTAAGCGATTTTTTTGTTCTTGTTTTTCACAAGCTGGCCCATCTGAAATCTCCTATACAGGAAATAAGCTAATCCCAACCCAATCAAAACCAACACCAAAACAGCCTCCTCTTTCTTCGCTCTCGCCGAATCTATCTCCGCTATACTAAACTCCTCCTTTCCCAATTTCCCCGCCATAGCCTTGTCCACCTCTCCATAAATCACATAAGCCCTATCATCCTCTTTAATCGCAACTGAAGTCGGAAACTTCTCAGCATCAAGGCCAACTTCGTCATATACCACCCCTTCTCCCCAACCATCCTCGCTTTTTATAAACCACGCCTTGTGCTGGGACACAACCACCACAACGCCGTCACTTCTAACGGCGATCCCGTCTGCCGCCGTTAAGTCCTTCCCTAACAGCACCAGCCTTGCCGTCCCGTCGCTGGTGTCGACTCTGAACATTTTTCCGCTGTTACTCTGCACGACGAGCAGATAACCGTTGCTCACGTAAACAATCCCGTTAAGGCCGCAGAAACTGTAGGGCTGATCGAGGTCCACGTATTGAGATGTGAAGATCGGAGATCTGGAAAAGACGGACGGCTCACCGCCGGCGGTGACTTTCCAGATAAAGTTGCCTGCGGAGTTGGTGACGTAAGCGTGACCTTTGGAATCAACGGTGACGGCGTTTGCAATTGGACGGTCGGAGGTGCTGGCGTCGGTGAGGCGTGCGAGGAAGAGACGTTTGCGAGAACGGAGGTCGTAGGCGGCGAGGGCATCGAAGGGAGGGAGAGGTTCGAGGGCGTGGACGACGGCTAGGAGACGGTTTTTGACGGAATCGACGGTGACGCCGCCGATGGAGACGTTGGGGGGGAGCTCAGGGTCGGAGATAAGGGTTTCAACAACGCCGGCGTCAGAGACGGCGAAAAGGGAGCGGTGATGGAGGGAGCCGACAACGAAGTGTTGGGAAGATGGGTCCCATGCCAAGCCTTCTGGGAAGAGGTTGAGTGTTCGGAAATTGATGATGTGGCGTTTTCCGGCGAGCGTTAGATCAACCGAAGTGATGAGGAGGAAGATGAAGAAGAAGATGTTGGAAGAAATGATGATCATGATTCTCTATTTTGGATGGCTTTTGGAGGGCAGTCATTGTGGTATATAAGTAATGGAAGAAATGGATTCCTCGCCAAGAAATCATAGAAGGAAAGAGCAGGGGACAAGTAAAATAATCAGAGGATTCCTTCCCAAGAAATTGAAATTATCTAAGCAGCAGCAGCAGCAGCAGCAATATTGAATTCAAACAGAGAGGAACTTTTGACTTTTGAATGCACAGGTATACCGATTGTGTTCCTTCATTGTTTAATAACATTAACTATAAGGTGAAGGGTCTAATCGGTTCTTGTGGACCCAAAACCAAGCTTATAATATGATTAGAATACCTTTCAAGGGTTCTATACACACCTTGAGTTATTTGATTATATATATTAACAAAAACAATTCTCATAGGTACTATTAGGAAGAAATTAAGTAATTTTGGCTATTTAAATTTGGTTACCTCTTGAAAATACTCAACATTTTATGTAAACAAATTAAAATTAAAATTAAAATACATCTATTATTTTCTTTAAAAAATAATTAATCTTTTATTGTTTCTTGACAATTTATTATTTGCAAGAGATCTCATCAAATGATAGCTTTTAAATTATTTATCATAATAGTATACATATGAAAATCTAATGATGCATCTCTATCCTAGAAACTACTTAGTCACATTGATAAACTTTTGTGATATCCAACTAATCATGATACAGCTCAAATAACATTACCTTTTGATTAATTAAAGCTTTAGATGCATCAACTTGAATAACTATTGAAAACCTCTAGCAAATGGAGTCACTTTGAAAAGAAAACCGAGTATATATGGCACTTTAATTGTGTAAGAAATTTCTTAAGCATTTATTCACTAAAGATCTAACTTAATATATACCAGTGTATACAAGTATATAGAGGTGGAATAGCACAAAGGGATAATATACTTCTATCTCAATTATTTCATTTCTTGGCTCTTAAAAACATGTATGAGCCACTACCAATTAATTATGTGATTACGGTAAGAAAAAAAATTAGGTATTATGCATTCCCTTTTCAAAAAGGTTACTTTTATGTCTCCCTTTTGGATTCTGCTAGTTTCTCCCAATTAAATGCATGATGTTCCAAATAAGAAACATGCTAGGAGTTGCAATAAGCATTCCAATTATTATTATTATTTTTTTTTTTGGAAAGAATTAATTTCATTAAACATCACAAGGATACAAATTTAAGGGGGAAATACAGTTCAAAGAGAGATTTCGTTCTTTCAAGGCTTTTTAAGCCATGTTATGAGCCCTATCGTTGGCATCACGATGCACATATTTGAATACACATTGCAAAAACCTGTTAGCAAGGGCTTTACAATCCAAAATAACAAAGCTGATCTTCCAAGAGCAGTTAGATAATTGACCATTAATAACTCTGATTGCAAGCAAAGAGTCGTTTTCCACAATAATTTGTCAACATTTATGCTGGTGTTTAAACAAAAAATAAATAAAAATGTTCCTTTTGCCAAAATGAACCACACATCTAAGGACATTTTAGCATCCCACATTCTTAAGTTTTGAGAGCCATCGCATATTGGATAACTTCACTAGAACATACTATAACTTCCAACAAAAAAGATGTGGGAAGGGAGTTACGAATGGTTCCTGGTGCCTTCTCATCCCCATTTAAATCCACCAATGAAAGATAAATAAAATGAATCTGTTTGAAGAAAGAAAAATAGGGAGAGGGGGAGCATCGTTGGAAGAAAAAGAGAAGAAGAAACATAATCTCTAACGAAGAACATAAGAAGGTGGTTTCAAATATAACTTTCTCTTCCTTCTTTAATTTTTTTTTATTTTTTTTAGTATGGTTATATTTTTCTCTTAAATCCATTAAGATTCTGGAATTTGCAAGAACAAAGACTCAACAATTCTCCATGAACTTACATTGGTTGTGGTAAAAGGCTGTGCATGTTTAGAACCAGAAGAAAGCTAAAAAAAAAAATGTTGGATTGTTTGAAGAAATGAATAACATCTCATCCATTGGGAACCTGTTCCCTGAGTCTTGATGGTCCAGAAGATGATTGGAACCCATCTCAACAAGAATCTTAAAAAAAATTAATAATAATAGTAATAATACCTGCACAATCTATCTCTTTCTAAAAGTGGGGAGAGATAGAAAGAAACCCACAGAAATCTTTCTGATAAAAGCCCGGTTTTTGTGCACACAAAATCCGTATACAATGTGTGTGTACAGACCAGGAGCGGACACATCAGTGCCAAAAAGTGATTTAGACTTTTGGGGGATGTGTTTATCACTTTTCGGTGTTGATGTGTCAGCCCCCTGGTTGGTGCACATGCATTGTGCATGGATTTTGTGTGCACAGAAGCCGTGGCGGGGGGGGGGGAAATGGCATTGCCATCTTTGTCAACTCCAGCATTTACAATAAACAATGGTGTAGTCTTTCATTGAACTTTAGTCATCAGTTACAAGAGCATTCCTACACAAGAAAAAAAAAAACATCCATGTTCTTCAGTGTTCTTGAAATGGCTCTGGAATGGATCTTCAAGAGAAGCAGTTGTAGGTTCTAAGATTCTTAAATAAAGCAACTAACCGTCCTTCCTAAAACCCTAAGGTAATAGAAGAGGGATGAGTTAATATACTTATTATATTTCAACACTTCATTAGGAGGGACACTTTTGGACAATTAACACGGGGGAACTAGGTGCAAGACTAGGGAGAATATTTGCGTTCATGGGGGGATTTGAATTCACAACCTAAAACCTACTCTAGTACCATTTTAAATAAAACAATTAATCATCTCTCTAAAACCCTAAGGTTATAATAGAGGTTAGAGTTAATATACTTAATATATTTCAATAAAGATAAAATAAAATAAAAAGAAAAAACGAAGAACGAAGAGGAACTATCGTTTGAATATAGAAATCTCTATTGCCTAAGAGATAAGTAACTCGATATAGGGTTTGGTATGAACCATTTATCGATGGTTGTGAAAGCTCCCAACAATCCAACCATCCCTATTAAATAAAGATTAAAAAAGTGCTTTAGATAATAAAAAAATTGTTTAGTGGGGACCACCATATCGGTGGTGCGATCCTTCTTTGATACCCTTTGCAAATGTAAGTAGTTTGAGAGTTGTTAACACATGTTAGCCCGTATCCAATAACCCACTAATCTAATGGTCCATAAAGATTCCACCGATCTAACCACTCCATAAGCTCTCAAAAAAAAAAAAAAAAAAATATATATATATATATATATATATATATATATATATATATATATATATATAGTTCCTTTGAAAACTTGTTGGTGAAGTCTTCATTCAACAATCACTAAATTTATAGCCTTTGGTAATCCAATAATCCAATGGTTCAAATTTTGTTGCAATCAGACCACTAAATTCATGGTCTTGATTTGACAATCAAGTTTAGATACTATTTACTTATGGGGCCAACCTTGCACAACACCATTAACAAATATAAGACATCCAATTCTATGGTCTTTAACGACCTTGGTCATTGATGATTTAGATTTTTTCTAAATAGAGCATTCGATTGGTTGTAATACATAAATCAACAAGCATTAACTTAGATGGCTACAATACCCATGACCATTATGAAAATATACTATCTTTATGAATATAGGCTTGATTATATTGTCTACATTACATAAATATTGAACCTCGGGTTCATAACTAGGTCTAAGGTCATTAAATATAGTCAATGACACGAGGTTCAAACCAATCAATGAGCTTGTAATAATCAATGGTTTTTATTTTCTTATGTATAAATTATGTATTTTCAATCCATTTCAAAAATTGTGTAAGTACATGTATGTTGTGGTCATGTACTTGGTTTTACAAGGGTTGTATTTGTAAATTTATAAATTATGTAAATCCAAATCAAAGAAGAAAAAACATCAAGTCAAGAAGCTCAGAAAACTACAAGCATCAATATCAGACAAGCCTCATTGAAGAACTCATGATGTTTCAAACTCCAATACAAAGTCACATTAAGAAGCCAAAATGAATTCCAAAAATACAATTCAAAAGTAAAGTGTGTGGTGTGAGTGTGCCTGAGTAAACACATTCTAGGTGTGTTTAGAAGACCACACATGGACCTAGAGAGGTAAATTCATTCAAAAGTTAATTTAATTTATGTTAAATTTGTAAAATGAATGTGGATGACCATAATAAGGGATACTAAGGTTGGTTGGACAAGTTCCAGAGGTTTTAGAAGAACTCGTGTACTCCTAAGATCAAGCCCAAGGTGCTAAGCACCTATAGAAGTCATTCTGAACCTCTAGGATCGATCCTAGAAAGCATAGGATTGATCCCATAAAAAGTTATGGACAGAACTTTTCCATTTTAGGATTGATCCTAGAAAACCCAAGAACAATCCTAGGTTTTCGAGGATTGATCATACACTCCAGATTTTGAATTTTCTCATTTGAATCATATGTGAAAACCTTCTAACTCTAGGAGATTCAATGACCATTGCATATCCAACCTTTTAGGGTTTCTAAAACTCTATATAAGGATCTTAATCCCTCACATTAAATAACTCTTGTAACACTTATACAATTTATATATCTTGCAAACACAGCTAGGGTTTGTGTTTATGCACAAAGGGAAGCGTTTTTCTCATCTTTGGTGATTGGGTAAATTTACCCACAATCTCTTGAGCTTGATTGATATACAAATCAAAGAAGATCGTGAAGTAAGGTTCTAAGCCTTCATACCCTCCAAAAGCTCCATGATTTAAAACCTTCAAATGAGGTAAATCTTAACTTAGCTTTATATCTCTGATATTGTCAAGCTAAGTAGTAAAATCTTATTGCTTGGAGCATTAGTTGACTATGGTAATCATATGTGTATTAGCTTACTAAGAGGAAACCACTCTCGCATTGAATTTCCTCTCTTATATTGATATTAGAGGAATAATCTCTAAGACATTTAGTTGAAAATTGTTAGTAGAGATTAATTATCTGTGATCACTATAGTAAAATCTACCTATTAAGAGGTATTTGTACATTCCTCATTGAATATTATTTAAAGGAATTTGTATTGTGCTTATAATTAGAAAATTAGCTATTGAAAGGAATATTCATGAAAATTGAGCTCTTCATCATATAAATCATTATTTATTTGATTGACTCTTCGTCGAAGCCACCGAAGATAAAGATACATTCACTAGAACCATCAAAAGTTTGCTTACACTCGTCGAAGCCACCACTTGTGTATCGATAATGACCAGAATTCACTGAGTTGAGATGTATTGTTGGGTTTATTAATTTTCTTGTAATAGTTAATGAATTATTAATGAAAATTAAAGTAGTTCGAAGGTGGGCTTTTGGATAGTGGACATAAGCTTGGATTGGTTGAACCACTATAAACTGTATCATGTGTAATTAAGTTATCTTATATTGTTCAATTCCATTTTCTATCTATATTTTTTTATCTACAAATTAAATAACCAATCATATCGTTAACCTTATTAAATTGAATTATCACACATTTATTAAAAGGGACAATTATATTGTGGACTATAAAAATTGGTAGGGTGAACCGTTTGGAAGAAATTAAAAAGAATTAGTATAATCCTATTCACCCACCCCCACTAAGATCATATTTTGGATATCAGATTCCTCATTGGAATTTCAGATTTTTCAATTAGAATTTGTTTAATTATTAAGGTATAATAATTAATGTCTCTGATTTTTTTAAATACTGTCTATGTATAGGCTTGATTGTATGTAACTTTATAGGCCTTCTTTAATCAACAATTCAAATCATTTCTTTAGTCAATCAATCATCCCTAAAGCTATCAAAATATCATATCATGCTATATTGATAAGCAGGTAGGGGTCCTATGTGAACCCATTAGTATCAACAAATCTCATATATAAATTGGCTTCAATGCCCATAATGACTTACAATTGGTCTAATGATTAAAAGACCATACACATGAGCTAACAGGGCCCTAAGCCCATCAACAATATGAACAATAACTCATCAAACTTTGACTTTTCAATTTAGTATTATAGGGTTTATGGAGAAATGTACTTGCAAGTGACAATATGATCAATTTGGCATAAACACATTAAATGCATGGTTGATGTAAACTTGTAATATTTATTTATTTATTTGTTAGAATCAATGGGTTTCCTCTTGTAAATAAGGGATGTTAGTAAAAGAAGTTATTACATTTTGAATGGATCTCTACCACAAATAATAAAAACTCATTTTTATCAATGAATTATACATGTGTGACTTATTCTCATTTTTCATGCGAACAGCCGATACCCTATTTGGAGACCTACCAATGCTTGCACCTCTGCCTCTAACACTAAGTAGTCATTTGACTTCAGCATACCCACTGCAACAAAAAATAGAAGAACTATCCTATAGAACAATTATAATCCCACAATAAGGGGATTGTGTTGAACAGGCTGCATCAGCATTGATTTTACACCATCTGACCTTTAGAGGTTGCCATTGGACTGTATGAGAATGGGATTAGTCTATGCTTCTTCTCCATCATCAGAACCTAAAGTCTGCCGAAGAAGATCTTGGACCATCCTATTAGATAAAATAACACAATTCATATATTTAGTGGAGAATCTTGAAAATACATATTCATTTCAATGTTTCCAAACATGCCAATTTCTCAAAGTTTCTGTTGTCATTGACATTTGAAAACCTTTAATGAACCAAATGGTGGCGTAAGAGAATGATAGGTCCAAACCTTGCTATAAATTTTAGTATTAGAATTTTATTTTTTGTTATTCTCGTGGTATTAGATGGTGCAATAACGATAGCTAGCTGCTATATAAAGTTCGATAACAAAGAAGAAATCAATAGTGGAGATGCTAACTTTAACCCTAAGTTAGAAAAGAGCTTGAGACCAAGGTTATGGGGTCCTCCCCCCCCCCGTTTTT
>JAOXJP010000003.1:15833879-15858308 GCA_025762735.1 Platanus orientalis | reverse complement strand
TATATATATATATATATATATATATATAAAGAGAGAGAGAGAGAGAGAGAGAGAGATAGAGAGTAACTGTCAAAGAATTTTTTTCTATTGTAAAACTATTTTCTCAAAAGATTTAATAAAAAATTGGTTTTATAAACCCTAATACCCTTTAATTCTCCCATTTCACCTTCTTCTCATTTGTCCCATGCTCCACAGTCCCATGACAAAGCTGCTGTTATAAAAACTGAAACTAAATGGACCCATCACAACATTGACAAACTTGTACTACTTGTAGAGAGAAATTGGAAAGAATAAGAAGAGGAACAAGATATTGAGGATGGAGCCTAATTATCAACCGGGAGTACTGTTGATTGAGGAATGTCGTTTGTGCAGCCTTGAAATACAAGGCACCCCCAATGCATGCTGAGCTTGTCGGGGATGTAGGGGGTGATGTGCCTCAATTAGGAGCCCTGGCCCAAATTTTTGTGGGGGTATTTTTGAGATTGTCTTTATACAACTTCTTGTATAAAAGGGTTAAAACCCTAGTTTAATTAAGGATTTTTGGAGAAAGTGAGAAGCAACTTCTATAAAACAATTGCTCATTTTTATTTTAAGCATAGTGGAATAAATGTGAATCCGTGGATGTAGGCAATCTTACAAAACCATGTGAATCATTATCTATTGTGTGATTGCATTTTTTTTCTTTTGCGCCTTTTCTTTATGGAAGAAGAGAAAGAGAGAGAAGACTGAGCTAGAAAAAAGAGCCCACTTTGGACCCATGCATCTAAGCTTTGATTTTGTGAATGGATAAAAAATGCTCACCTTAACAAATGCTAACCACTGCTCCTTGTCAGGTGGCGGACACATCAGTGCCGAAAAGTGAATATGCGCCCCCCAAAAAAGTGAAAATCACTTTTCAACGCTGATGTATCCGTCCCTGACAAAGAGCAGTGATGAGCGTTTGTTAAGGGAAGCGTTCATAAACCAATCCCTTTGATTTTGCTTGATTTCGGTTTCTCTTTTTTTCTTATTTTTCGCTATACAAATCTACTATAAATCGTTTTAATAATGCGGTGATTGATATGTGCTAGTGATGAACTCAGTAGTTTTGTTTGAATATGTCTTAATCCTTGCATCAATGAAGACACTATTAAAGTACAGATTGCCAATGCTCGAAATCTGGTGATCTCTTTAGATCAGTCTCTAAGCCTCTACATAGAGAATCCCACTGCAAACACAGGTGATAAAATGAAATCTAAGCATATTTATTGTAAACAAAAAGCTTGGATTCCGATTACTCAGGCTAATTACCGGCAGGGATTTGGTATGCCCCCTTAATGAGAGCATATGGTCTACCCATATGAAGGAGTTGACAGTTGGTATCAAAAAAGCGATTTACATTTTTTGGGGGATGATTTTCATTTTTCGATGCCATTTGTCCGCCTCTGCATATGGGCAGACCTTAGGCGTTCATTATGGGCACACACCAAATCCTAAGGGCAGGCTAACAGTTAGGTCAAAATTTGTATTCCTTGTTGACCTTTGGGACTCCATCAACACTACTTCCTTGGACTTTTGGGCGTGTTCTAGAAATTCATTGTTTCCCACTCCTACCGGTTTTCTCTAGTGGGTTTTTTTTTATATATAAATATTTCTAGCGTTTTTAATATTTGATTTTCATCATCTTCTGCACCGATTATGTAACTTAATTTCTTGAGTTTCTTCTATCGGTTGCAAACTTCTTGTATTTAAACCAAACTGTCGCCCATGCGGTGTGAATGATTTATGGTTTCCCTTTATGCTTTAAGAAAAAGTCAATTAAGAAGCCATAATCGTCTATCATGCTCTAATAAAAATGTGTAATCATTTGTTGGATCTCACTTTATAGATCACTTACCCTTAGTTGTCAATGGGATAGCATAAAGGGTAAGCATGAGAAAAACAAATAAATCCTCTCTTTTTATCGTTTTGAATGACCAGAGAGATTAAAGTGGACAACCCAAGACATTATCTTTAGAATTCTACTTTGATTCTTTAAAAAAAAAAAAAAAAAGTTAAAAAAAGAAAGTAAAGGGATGAAGAAACTATAGGGTGAACATTCTAGCTCTTTAGAAAAGATGGATAAGGTCATTGGGTGATCAACCAAATGGGTCCCAAGCTCTACTCTGGGTCAGTTGAAAATTTTAATTAGAATGATGATTTGTCCTTAAGGTGTACCCAATAGGTACTTGCAGTGTCCTCCAATCTTTCAATTATCAATGGTGGGGGTAAAAAATTTTATAAAGGAAAATGATCTCCTACACCCAAATTTTTCTGTCCCCATGTCCCCACACCACATAATGACATGTGATGTACTTTGGATTGGGAGCAGGTTTTCTGTCCAGGGTTTTGTGTGTGAAAACTTTTCGAAAACCTACTTATTCACCCCCTTTTTTTTTTTTTTTGGTACCTATTAATTCATTTGAAAACCATTTTTGCGGTTTTAAGCATAGTGATAAAAACCGGACCAGCCATGGAACTGGTAAAGTGGATGATGTAGGTCCAACCGGTTTTAACCACCGGTTTACATGATCTGATCGTGGTTCACTTCAATCACATGCAAAATGTAATAGCAATAGAAGGCCTATAACCAGGTTTTTAATATTTAGACAAACCAAAAAATTTAATAAAATACCAAAAACTAAACCAATCTATAGAAGGTTGGATTGGAATTTGGAAAGACATGTTTCTAATTTTTCTTCTTCTTAATTTGCTAAAAAAATAAATATGGGTTGATTTTATTAAAAGCGGGTTAGTAAAAAACCAGCCGATATTCATCGGTTATGACTGGTTTTACCAGTTATATGTGGTTTTTGACAAATTATGGTTTTAAGCTTCAACAAAACCCTTTTAACACATTGATCCTGATCAAACCAGATTAGACCGATTAGTCTAATCCAGTTTTCAAATCTATGATTTTAACCCTACACACTCGTATTGGGATATGGGGAACAGACAAATTTGATGTAGGAGATCTTTTCCTTTTATAAACACAGACCTTGAGATCTGTGTAGGGCATACAAACGTGCATTGATATGTGAATCGCTATAGATTGAGAGAAAGATGCATGCATCTCATTGCTGTTTGGATATCAAAAGAAAAATAAATCAATATTTTTCTTCTGTGCTGAAGAAATTCAAAAGAGCAAATCACGGCAATCGACAAGGTTTCGACAATTTGACTTAGTATATTAATGGAGGTGGTGGTTCCAAGAAACATATTCGAAGTGTTGAGAAAAGCTTGGATTTAAAAACTGAGATAACCCGACACATCTCTCGGCCACTTCAGAGCCTCTTTAGTCTTTAACGTGGTTCCTCATCTTCTTTTCTTCTCCCATTGTTCCTTGTTATCCAATATAAATATGAACTCATAGCCCTTCTTTTCCATCTAAGGTTATTGGATCTTTCTCCTTGGCTTCTCTGTTCCTTTTCTGCAAGAGAATGGCAGTGCTGCTCTCTGCTTGCCTTGTCTTATTCTCCTTCTTCACCAGCCCTGCCTTTGCAACCAAATATATAGATGGTAATAATCCTCTTTTTTATTCTGTTCTAACGAGTTGAATATCTTTGAACTTCTCTTCTTGTAGTGTTTTTTGTGTTCTAATCTGTTTTTTTTAGTTAGGTTTTGGTGTTACTCTTCCATAGTCTTTTATTTTCACAAAACAAAAGACTATGGAAGATTAACACCAAAAACCTAACTAATATATTTGTTAACAACTCTCTTTCTCACCACACCATTTTCTAATCATTTCAGAACTTCTCCCCAATGGGAACTTTGAAGAAGGGCCCAAGCCCTCCAATCTAAAGAAAACAGTCATCATAGGAAAGCACTCACTCCCCAAATGGGAAATCAACGGCCTTGTGGAGTACATCTCAGGTGGACCCCAACCACGTGGCTTCTTCTATGCGGTCCCACGTGGAGCCCACGCGGTAAGGCTTGGCAATGAGGCCTCCATCTCTCAAACCATAGCTGTCAAACCGGGATCTATCTACTCCCTCACATTTGGTGCTACTAGAACTTGTGCTCAAGATGAGGTGTTAAGGGTTTCAGTCCCTCCTCTCTCAGGGGAGCTTCCTCTGCAAACCCTCTACAGTACCAATGGAGGTGACACTTATGCTTGGGCATTCAAGGCCACTTCTAATGTTGCCAAGGTTACATTTCATAACCCTGGGATTCAAGAGGACCCTACATGTGGACCCCTTCTAGATTCAATTGCAATCAAGGAGATGATTCCTCCCTTGCCCACTAAAGGTATATTTAATTATAATCATGATCATTGATTTTGGTTGTTTTGATTGGTTTTATGATCTATGCAATCTACCATACGATCCAATCAACAGACTCTGGTGTATGGTGAAGATTTGTATGTCAGAAATGCAGGGACACCATGCCGCCTTGGTTATCACATCGGGGTGGCAATTCATGGCCTGACCCATCAACCCGGCAGGTTTTCGGGGTTTGGTTGGTAAATCCCATAGTTTTGAGAACTGGATTGGCTATCAAACCATTAAGGTGGATGGTCAGGTTCAACCAGGTTTAACCATCGGTTTACATGATCTAACCACGGTTCACTTCAAACAAAAGTAAACTATAATAAAATACCGAAAAAATTAAACAATTCATAATGCATTAAAAGGCTAATGACTGGGTTTTTAGTTTTTAGAAATACCAAAAAGTGTGATAACTACCAAAAAATAAAAACAATTCATGAAAAGTGGGATTGGAATTTTGAAAGACATATTTCTTTTTTTTTATTTTTTTCTTCTTAATTTGCTAAAAAAAACGTTTGATTTTCTTAGAACCAGGGTTCGTAAAAAACCAGGCAGTTTTCATTGGTTTTGACCGGTTTTGCCGGTTATGTGTGGTTTTTGATAGATTTAGGTTTTAAACTATTATAGATCCCTTTAGGGTGCCTGTTCCAGTCAAACCAGGTCTGACCACCCGGTCCAGTTTCCAAAACTATAGTTAATCCAAAGCAATTTGGTTCAAGTTCGGTCCAGGTTTGGGTTGACAATTTTGCAACTTGACCAGTTGATACGTCACACCCGAATCAAACCATTAATATGCGAAATAAATTAAAGGACCTGGCTAAAACCCGCCTTCACGTCACCTGCAACGACCCTCTTTGTGAGACGTCGTGAGACGAGACACATCGTGGGTATTATTTCACTTTTCGGAGCTGTCACATCACCTCCAAAAAGTGAAATGATACTTCCCCTCTGTCTTGTCTCACGACGTCGCACAAAGAGGGTCAGCGCAGGTGATATTACCCCGGATTTGTCAATGACCGGATCCTCTCCTGCCACTTTATGACTTGCCAACGTCCTGTCTAACAGGTGGTAGGATACTATTGTAGGAAAAAAATGAATAACAATTTTTGAAAAATACAATTTACTTTTGCCTCCAAATCATCTCTGCCACTTATTAGACAGGACCTTGCTCAAAAGTCAAACTGATTGATGATGAGAGCAACTTTAACTCCAAGACATGTGACTCGGTATGACAGTCCCAGGCCCAAACAGAACGGAGTTTATGATCTGTTAAGATCCTGTCTAAACGGTTATAGGAAAAAGTGAAAATCATCTTTCAAAAATTATAATTCATTTTTTCCCATTCACCTGTTAAACAGGACTTTAATAGATCATAAGGTAACAGGAGGGGATCTTTTTTGGGTGTAAATGTATCTAGAAAGGTGTTTTATAATTTTTGGGATATGTATTTGGTTGGGACTCTCGCAAACCTTCCCACCCATAGGAAACAATCCTAAGTGACCATTAACATTATACTTATGTAACCTTAGAAAAGAAAAAGACAGGTCGAATGGTTATAAATTTAGTTTGAACAAAAAACTTAGTGTATTGGGTATTAGATTCTGATGTATCTTATCATGTGATAGTAAATAATGTCTCAAGAATTATATGCAATGAGATTACAGTAAAATATTTCTTGAAGAGAATAAGGTTTCCAACATAATTTGTAATACCCCGTCATGTGCTAAAAGAGTAAAAATATAAATTTACTTATAAAATTTAAAGTGACTTTAAACAAACCCTATCAAGACCATATAGGTGTTTTGGTACCCAATGAACTAAGTTAGGAGTAAATGATCTGAGTTAAGCCATGGACTTATCAAATTCTGGGATTGTTCTAAATGTGTTTTTATTGAAAAACTTGTATCAATCCCAAAAGAATTAAAGCATAAATTCACACCATTAGAAAGGTCTAAAAGTCTACTTTCAAATGCGACAAATGGTAAGCGAGTCCGAATTTTCTAGCAAAAGTCATAACCATTTTATTCATAAGAATACGAGCTAGAAAAATTGTAAGCAAGGGTTTACCTTTCGAGGCAAGGGCTCCTTTGTCTAGGCGATGGCTCACCCAGAAAGGTCCAACAGCTCACCTCTAGAGGTGAGGGTTCATGAACCTAAACTCTAAAATCTTGATTTTTGATCTACGCAAGTTGAGATCTCACGTCCCCATGCGAGGGCTTTTTGGTGAGGTAAGACCTAGAGTTCCTCACCCAAAGTGCAAATTTCTTATAGGCTATGGAACGATGTTAACATTTTTCTATACCTGGGTAGATAATCTGTTATGTCAACGGTTTCAGCCATTTTTTGTGAGGCAAGACCTAGAATCCCTTACCGAACCTGCAGCGGCCTGGCAAGGCATGTCAATAAGTTTTTAGGCTTATTCCGAAAGCCATAGATATCACAAAAGATCAATGCTACATACTTGTTTTAACCTATTTCCAAAGGCAGTTGTCATAATAGATTGGCTATGAAACAATATCAACACTTGTCTATATCTGAAAGGCAATTTGTCAAGTAGACGGTTTCGACCATTTCTTTTAAGGCAAGACTTAGAGTCCCTCACCGAACCTGCGGTGGTCTAAGCAGAGCATATCAGGAAGCTTTTGGATTTAATTTCGAAAGCCATGGAGATCTCTAGAGATCGGTGCTACGTATTCATATTTTATCATGTTACGTAGATAATGGAACGATGATCGACATTTACCTATGCCAGATAGGTAATATGTGATGTAGAAATGTGGTCCTTTCTGTGAGGTGGAGTCCTCATTGAACTTTTATGCAGCTTGGTCTCAAGGTAGAAAATGATCGATTCATCATTTTTTATCAAGCATTGCCATAAAGATGGACTTAACTAGGGTGATGATTCATCATTGAATTGTTTTACCGATAGAGCGGACTTCATGATTTCATTTGCTTGCTGGTTCATGCAAGGGGATTTATTAGGCTTGTTTGAAAATTATGGGGATCCCTAAGGATTTATGCTATTCTGAAGGGGCCTTGACCCAATTTCAATGTTGGGAGGTTGCGGCCTAATTCATTGCTGAGTGGCTGAGGCCCAAATTCCTTTATTGAAAGGCAGTGGCCCAAGTTCTTTAAGGGGCGAAGGACCAAATGTCATTGTTGAGGGAGCGAAGCCTAAATTCCTTAAGGGTTGGAGGCCTCGAATTTCATTGTTGAGGGGCCAAGGCCTAAATCCTAGAGGGACAGAGGCTCAAATTTCATCCTTAAGGGGCAAAGGCCCAAATGTCATTGCTGAGAAGGCGATGCCCAAATTCCTTAAGGGGCGAAGACCGAATTTCATTGCTGAGGAGCTAAGGCCTAAATTTCATCCTCAAGGGGCAGAGGCCCAAATCTCTTTCTTGCGGGGTGGAGGCCCAAATTCTTTTCTTGAGGGGCGGAGGCCCAAAATTCATCCTTGAGGGGTGAAAGCCTAAACGCATTGCTTGGGGCCGATGCCCAAATTCCTTCCTTGAGGGGCGGAGGCCCAAATTTCATCCTTAAGGGGCCGAGGTCCAACTTCCATTGTTTAGGGGCTTTAACCCAAATTTCTTTTTTGAGGGGTCAAGACCTAAATTCCTTTCTTGGGCTCTAAGGCTCAAATTTCATCCTTGAGGGGTGGAGGCCCAAATTCATTCTTGAGAGGCAAAGGCCTAAATTCATTCCTGAGGGGTGGAGGCCTAAATTCATTCCTAAGGAGCGAAGGACCGAATTTCTTTGTTTGAGGGGTAAATGCCCAATTTCATCTTGAGGGGCAAAGGCCCAAGTTTCATTACTAAGGGGCAGTGGCCCAAATTTCATCCTTAAGAGGCAACGACCCAAATTTCATCTTTGAAGGGTGGTGGCCCAAAATTTTATCCTTGAGGAGCGGCAACCTAAATTTCTTCCTTAAAGGGAAGAGGCCTAAATTCCAATGCTTAAGGGCTAAGGCCCAAAATTCCTTTTGTTTGGGTTGAGGCCCATATTTCCTTTAATTGGGGGCAAGGCTTAAATTTCCTTTGCTTGGGGCCGAGGCCTAAATTTATTCTTGAGAGATGATGTATCATCTCCAATTTTGTTGGGCCATGAATGACATTTGGTAGAGGTGATACTTTATCTTAATTTGCTTAATTGGGAGGTGACGGGTTATCTCCAATCATAATTGATGGGAGATGGCACATCGTCTCTGCTCTTTCTTTAGGAGATGAGGTATCATCTTCAACTTTGCTGGGAGATAATGTTTTATCTCAACTTGATTTTATTGCTCCTTGATCCTAGAGTTGTTGACAGTTGCATAGAAGATTTCTTTAGTGAGACGGATGATGCATTCAATAGTTGCCAGTGCTGATTGATTGACGATTGAGCTTGAGGCCTGGATTGGCTGGACTTTATATTTGCTTTTGTAAGAGGTTTTGAAAATTCATTTTGCCAAAATCTTCCATTTATTTTGAAAAGTTAGGCCCCTCAGGGTCTTTGCACATTAGGGATGACATGTTGTTTGACTCTCAAGTACATAGGGTTGTGTTTTCATATGCTATGATGTCACGCCTAGTCTGGGCGAGGCATGAAAGGTTTGCAAGTATTTGATACTAAATGTGCCTCCTTTGGGGAGAATGGGATTACATGCCTACATTTGAGGTCTTTGTTTTTGCTTTGTCAAAAGATGATTTCTGAAGATATGTGCTCATGACTTGACTAACTTGACTCAGGGTGCCATTTCCAGTTTTTACCCTAAGAGTTGACTTAATTTAGTCCATTTTTTGCCCCTGTTTACCAAGAATGGGTCACAATGTTGTTTTCAGTTTTCACTCTGAGCTTTGCATTATTTCTTTTTCTCTTTGTCCCTTTCTTGCCCCTGTCTTCAAATAGGTCTGGGATTTTTGGAAATTGACTGAATGGGGTACATGCTCTTGTTCCAAATTGGTTGAATGCTTAGCTTACGTATTGCTGACTTGTGCTTAAAACTTCTCGAAGTACCAAGAGCTTGAATAATTGCTTTGCTAAATGAATGACTTATTGAGGGTTTCAAGATTTACATTTGGGTAGATGAGATTTGAAAGGGTTTGGAAATATGAATATGGATGACTCTTGATCAGAGACTTATTGCAAGTTGAAAATTATGGTTATCTACAAAATGCTCATTTCTTGAAGAAGATTATGGTTATGTATAAGATTTCTATATTTTGAACAAGATCATGGTTCTCTATAAATTCTCCATGAAGAAGATCATGAATCTTTATAAGTTCTCTATGCTTTGAAGGAGATCATGGTTTTCTACAAAATCCTTTTATGTTTTCTACAAGATCATGGTTCTTTATTAGTTTCTTTTTCTTTTTTGCTTTTCTTTAGCTTCTCTTTTTCTGCTTTTCTTTTATTTTTTTTTTATTTTTTTTTAACCATTGACTCTTGTTTTGGATTTGTAAAAATGAACATGATTTTAGAGGTACAAAAAAATGAATAAGAGAATGTTTCAACAAAATGACCATTCAAGGCCTTTTCATTTCAAGATTTCAGCATAAGTCAAGTTTCATTAGTCAAGTAAGGAACCTTTTGACTTAGTCCAAGTTTATAAATCTGGGGAAGTCTTCCCCTTCCATGTTTCTCAATAGTAGGGCCCCATCAAACAACTTTTGTTTGGTAATGAAAGGTCCTTTGTAATTTGGTTGAGGTTGCCCCCCGTGGTGCTTACTCATGTGAAGGACCTTCTTGAGAACTAAGTCTCCCTCCTCAACATCTCTGGGTTTAACCCACTTGTTGAATGCTATTGTCATGCACCTCTGATAAGCTTACTTGTTGCTTATCGTTTGCAGTCTCTTCTCATTAATGAGGTTTAGTTGATCATGTCGAACTTCTGCCTATGCTGACTCTAGAATTTTTGCCTCGGCTAAGACTTGGAGACTTGAAATTTCAACTTTAATTGATAGGATTGCCTCCATGCCATAGACTAATGAATATGGGGTTGCCCCTGTTGAAGTACAAATTGAAGTCATGTATGCAATAAGTGTATAGGGCAACATTTCATGCTAGTTAAAGTAATTAGCAGTTATCTTTTGTAAGAACTTTTTGAGGTTCTTATTGGCTTCTTCTACTGCTTCGTTCATCTGTGGTCTATATGGAAAAAATCGATGATAGTGAATCTTAAACCTTTTGTAGAGTAGTTCAAGATCCTTTCCTGCAAAATTGGTTGCATTGTCAATGATGATTTTGCTAGGAACACCATATCGGCAAATGACGTCTCTCCATATGAATCTAGTTGTGTTCTTCATTGTGATTGTTGATAAAAATACAACTTCGACCTATTTAGTGAAATAGTCAATAGACACAATGATGTACAGATGGCTATTGGTAGCCTTCTAAGGCATTCGTTCTACTACATTGATTCCCCACATGGAGAATGGCCAAGGAGTGGTTAGGTTATGTAATTCAGAAGCCATCGCTTTAATGATGTTGGCATAAGACTGGTAAGTGTGGCATTCTTTACATGTTGGCAACAATATGTTTCCATGGTTGACTAGTAGTAGCCTAGTCTAAGAATCTTCTTGGCAAGCATAAGCCCATTCATGTGTGGGCCGCACTCTCCTCTTTGGATATCTTCAACGATAATGGAGGCATCAGCCTCATCCACACATCTTAAGAGAACATGGTGAGGGGACTTCTTGTACAGGGTCTCACCATGCAAAACAAATTGAGTTGTCAATCTTTACAAAGCACGTTGATCATTTTTTAAGGCCATGAATGGAAGAGTTTGATCTTCTAGATAATTCTTTATGTCGATGAACCACGGCTCCCTATTCAAATCAATATTTGTAATTTGAAGACAATAGGCTGGCTCATTTGTCTACTCAATCGCAATTGGTGTCATGTTTGTCCCTTGATGGATGTCAATCATTGAAGCTAGTGTGGCCAAAGCATCTACAAAGTTGTTCCTTCTTCTGCCAATGTAGTTAAAAGTCAAATATTCAAAGCCCTTGGAAAGGATCTGTAGACATTCATGATAGTCTAAGAACTTCTTTTCTTGGATGTACCAAGCCCCAATTGCTTGGAACATGACAATTGCTGAGTTTTCATAGAATTTTAGTTCATCAATACCGAGTTCAATGGCGACTTTCAAACATATAATGTAATCTTCATATTTGGCTATATTGTTGGTGGATAGAAAGTGCAGTCTTGCGGCAATTGGAATGGGGGCACTTGTAGGGGAAATGAGGATGACTCCAATCCCACAACTTAGTTGATTGACAGTTCCATTGAAGCATATCCCCCATCTAACTATCTTGTTTGATTCAACTTCAACACAAAGTATGTGTTCATCTCGGAAGTTAAATTTTAAGGATGAAGGTTCATTTATTGGTCAATCTGCTAAGAAATCGGTTATGGCTTGCCTCTTGATAGTTTTCTGTGAGACATATGTGCTGTTGAATTCTAATAGCATCATGAACCATCTGGCAGTTCTTCCTATGGTTGCAGGTTTTTCGAATACATATTTGATGAAATTTATTTAATAAATTAGAAATACTTTGTATGAAAGGA
Organism: Platanus orientalis; assembly: GCA_025762735.1. Classification (NCBI taxonomy): domain Eukaryota; kingdom Viridiplantae; phylum Streptophyta; class Magnoliopsida; order Proteales; family Platanaceae; genus Platanus; species Platanus orientalis. Next base: position 15,846,477 of record JAOXJP010000003.1, on the reverse strand, counting down.
AGTAGTGCTAAAGCCTTTTGGTGACATGGACTAGAGAGAGGTAAGTCTTCTCAAGAGGTATATATCTAGTTTCGTAGTCAATGAAACACTTGCTCAAATAATAAATGGCCTATTCCTTCTTCTTTGTCTTGTCATGTTGTCTTAGTATATATTCCATGGAGCTGTTATACACATTCAAATATAGAATTAGCAGCCGATCCGGCTTTGAAGAAACCAATATGGGTGGTCTTAGCAAATAATTCTTGATCTTGTCAAATGCAGTGTGACAGTCGTTGTTTCATTGGGTTGGAACGTTCTTCCTCAGTAGCTTGAACAGGGGCTCACAAATAAGAGTGGGCTAAGCAATGAAACGATTGATATATTGGATATGCCTAAGGAAACTACATACATCCTTCTCTATGCAAGGTGTAGGCATTCCAATGATTGCTTTGGCCTTAGAAGGATCAATTTTTATGCCTTTTTCACTAATGATGAAGCCTAACAATTTTCCATGGAAGGCTTCAAAGATGCACTTGTTTGGGTTTAGCTTCAATCTGTATTTCTTGAGATGGGCAAACAACTTCTGTAGATGCTTCAAATGATCTTTTCTATGATGGTATTTAACAATCATGTCTTTAACATAGACTTCCATCTCTTTGTTGATCATGTCATAGAAGAGGGTAGTCATAGCCCGTTGATATGTTGCCCCTACATTCTTGAGACCAAAGGGCATTACTTTGTAAGAGAATATGCCCCAAGGGTTTGTGAAAGCAGTCTTCTCATGATCTTCTATGAACATCTTGATCTAGTTGTAGTCTGAGAACCCGTCTATGAAGGACATCATCTCATGTCCGATAGTACTGTCAATGAGCACATCAATGTGGGGTAGAGGGAAATCATCTTTGGGACTAGCTTTGTTCAGGTCTATGTAATTGATACACATTTAGACCTTACCATCCTTCTTAGGTACAAGGATGATGTTGGCTAACCATTGGGGATATTGGACAGACAAAAGGAAGTATGTGTCTAGTTGTTTTTTTATTTCTTCTTTGAGGGCTAGGCCCCATTCTGGTCATAGACGCCTAGGCTTTTCTTTGATGGGATGAATATCCAGGTTAGTGGGAAGCTTATGGGTGACAAGGTCTGTGTCTAGACCAGGCATGTCTGCATAGGTCCATGCAAAAATGTCTATGTACTCTCAAAGTAAATTCATTAAGGCATGCCCCAGATCTGTGTTGGGGGTCCCAATTTTCATAATTCTAGGCATAGTTTTTTACCCAAAATTGATTTCATGGAGGTCATCTATAGATGGAAGATTCTAGTTTTCTTGGCGCTCAAAGGCCTCAATCACCTCTTTCGGCATTATTCTCTCACCATTCCATTCTTTGTTCCTATTTTTAAAAGAAAATCTTTTAGTATTGATTTACATGAAAAGGGTATTTAATACCCGAGGAGAAAACTAGACTTGGAATCAGACTCTAAGTTGTCTACATACCCGATGTTTGCATTGATCACAAGCTTAGAAAAGTTTGCTCAGCCCAGATCAAGTCCCACGTAGTTCTGATCTTTGGGGTGGACCAAAGTTATATATATATTTTTGAAAAGTAGCTGAACCTGAAGTTACTTCTCAAGTTGCCTACATACTTGACTTTTAGTATAAGTACTTTTGAAAACATTGGTCTGTCAAGATCAAGCTGTACGTAGTTCTTTGACTACAAGGGTAAAGAAAGCATAAAAAGATTCTTTCACAAGTGACTTGGCCTGAAGTTGTGTCTTAAGTTGCCTACGTACCCCTTACAAGTGCACTAGGCGAATGCTTTGATAATTGATGAGTCATTAGGGATCAAGTCTACGTAGTTCTAATACAAAGTCGTGAAAAGGAAAAAGACTAAAAACTTTTGAAAATTTAAACAAGAGTAGAGTAAGGTCGGCTTTTCCTGGCCTCTTTTCTCACTCATTAAATCCATCACCTAGTCTGGGTCCTCTACTACGATGGAGTTAGCTTTTTTGATATGCTTTACGGCTTCCACGGGTCCCATGCTTCTAGCATGTTGACCTGGTTAGGGTCAAGCTCATCTAGGTCTAACTCTCCACTTGTAATAACTGATTGTAAGCTTCCATGACATCACTAGAGAGAGAGAGTAGACTTAGGGGACTTGGGTTGTCCTCCCTATGTTTTGAGGTGTTAGGGGTTGAACTTTTCCTAACCTTAGGGACGGATGGCTTAGAGTTGAACAAGTGGGCATGAGGAGCAATCTCGAGATGGTAGGTAGAATGTTGACTGATGATTGGAGGGGGAATGATGATGGATTTTGTTGGTGCATGTTTTGTGCTACTCTTGGGTGGTACTATTTGAGTTGGTGGTTCAGTTGGTAGGGTAGTGTAAGTCTTGGGTAATCAAGATGCAGCTATAAAGTGTTGTGTGGCCTTATGACTAGTTTTCTTCTTGTTGTTCTTTTTAAAATGATTCTTGATCAAAGGTTTGAATCCTAAGCCTGCCTTATACGACACTCTAATGGCCTTAATGGGGTTCTTTCTTCCTTGAGAAAACTTGCATAGGCCTTTGCTCAGAAGGAACTTCATCTTGGCCATCATGTAAAAATTTGGTGGAAGTATTTTAACCTTTCTCTTTAGCTCTGCTATCTCTTTCTTTGTACGACAACCTCGAATTGGTATGAGGTGAAGGTATTTGGGGCTTACAAGTTTTAGAATTCCAATATCTTATGCCTTGTCATTGTGATCACATCTGTATCAGCAGATACTGTGATGACCTTGTCATCAATGATGAACTTCCCTTTCTATTAGAGAGTGAATGGGACGGCGCTTTCTTGATGTCTTCCCAATAATGTTGTAAAGGAGGATGGTATGCTAACACTTGAAACTAAACTTGGAACACTCTCCCTTCTATCACTAAGAGAATGTACACCTCTCCTTAGCCACAACTGACTGAGTTGTCGAAGGCCCTTATGTCACATGGGTTGGGTTGGGTTGGGTTTCACATAGTCTGAGGGAACTCTCAATGTGTCTAATGTATCCTTGGTGTAGATGTTCAAAGCAGACCCATTGTCTACCAAAATGAGGGGAATACACATGTTTGAGTGGCGGGCTGTGATGTAGATGGCTCAGTTGTGTACAGTGTCACCCCCTAGAATCCCATCCTCTACGAATGTGATGACTCGTGGCATTAATACTTTGGCCACCAAATTTTCTAGCCTATCTGGTGTGATTGAGGTGTCCACGAATGACTTTCTGAATATACTTAAGAATCTCTCTCTATGCTACTCTGATGTCAGTAAAAGGCCTAAGATAGAGACCTGTGCTGACATCTTGGACAACTACTCGATTAGGAACAGGTGAGACTTTCAAATAGTTGCTTCAAAAATCTCTTTTTCTCTCTTTTCCTCTGCCTCTTTAGTTTGTTTCTGTACCTCTATTTCAACTTCATCTTCCATCAAGTTCCTCTTTCCCTTTGCCCTTAGGATGCAAATATGTGATTGGCTTGGAAACTCTATCTGACCTGGTGATGAAGATTGTGAGTTCTTCCAACTTGTCTTTTGAAAGCTAGGGATCTACTACTTCCCTAACTAGATAGACCAAAGGGACTTGGTTCAGCAGGTATTGTATTCTGGTATGTGGAGGAATGTTGATGACTTGATAAGGGGATGTGAGGTTGGTGAGTTGGGCATATAATGATGGTGGTGAGATAACATTGGGGGATGAAAATGGGTCATGGGTTGCTGAACCTTCTCCTAACATGTTGATGTATGGAGAAAGGATTGTTATTAGGTTATCTTGGGTCATATCCCACATGTGTGCTAGCAAGTGCTCATATTCAAGAGGGGGAACATGCTCTGGGGAGTGTCAATTTAGGGTAAACACTTGGTTAGTGTCGGGTAAGAAAATGATTTTCTTGGGCTCTAAGATCTTGGTGATGTACCTGGAGGGGTAGAATCAGGTGCTGATGAAACTGATCATGTTGACCCCTTTTGGTGGCTAGTGGTCAGGGAGCGGATTCTAGATGATATTTGAATTTGATAGAGGATTGGTGGGTGTAGGGTCAAAAGATACGTTACCTTCATCGATCAGGCCTTGGATATCATGTCTTAGGCAGAAGCACTTGTCGATGGTGTGCCTTGAAGTTTGATGGTATTCACAATGCTCCTATTGATTGTAGCTTTAGGGTAGGGGGTAAGGTGGAGGTCTCGAGTCAATTGGCTACAGTGACCTCTTTTTGATGAGGCATTCTATGATATACTTGTTGGAGTAGGGGCAATGGTGGTGAATTTTCTCTTTTTCTTCTCTTCTCTAGGCGCACCCGAGTATTTAGGTTAGTACAACTACTGTGGAGGAATGATGTTCATAGCTGCTGGATAGCTTTGGGTCAACTGCGGCATAGGCAAAACATGACCATTATTTTGACAAGGTCAAGGGACCTCAATGGCTTGTACAAGATTTGCTTTTGATCGGGTGACTGCTATTTTCTTTGGTGTGGTTCTAGTGGAATTGGCAAGAGTGAGTGGTGCATCTTGTACCAAGCCTGCCTTGATGGCCAACTCTACCTTTACGGCTTTGTTGACAACCTCGGTGAAGTTGCTCTATGAAACAGTTAGGAACATCAATTGGTAGGTAGGACCCAACGTCCCTATGAAGGTGGATATCATGTCCTCTTTAGACATAGGGTGTTTCAAGTTGGATGTTTTCATCTCCACTTGTAGGCAAAGTCCCTAATACTTTCTCCCATGTCGGGTCTCATTTCTTCGATCTCTTGCCTAGTTGATAACATCTCAATATTAAACTTATAATGGTTAAGGAATAACTGCGTCAAGGCCCTCCATATGCTGATGTTGCACTTTTCTTGGCTTGCTAGCTAGTTTTCTACATTCTTCTCTAGACTCTGGCCAAACAATTAGACTAAGACATGGCTAAAAGGTTTTTTTCACCGATTGGAATCCACTTGAAAACAAGACCCGCTACTAAAAACATTGAAAATCATTTAGAAGGTCTTAGAGGCGTCATATAAATATGAGAAAGAATTATGTGGCAGCTTTGTGGCTCCATGAGAACCACCCTCTCCCTCATTCTACACCCATCTTCTTTCCCTCTTTCTCTCAACGCTCTCTACCATCTCTCTACTTTACTCTCAACAACCCATGCTATCATAGTCCAGCAACTTGCTGCGATACTCAAATCAAATCGTGCCACATTTGATCTTTTAAGAGATACAATCCCACTTTGGACACTCTAGATTCTGTGCACGTAAAATCTATGCACAATTCATGTTTGGAGGCCTGTGACATCAGCATTGGAAAGTGATAAGCACGTGCCTCAAAAAATGCAAGTCACTTTTCAATGCTGATGTGAGTGTTCTCAACCCCCAACACGCATTATGCATGGATTTTCTATGCATTTTGTGTGCACAGAAGCCAGGCTGCACTTTGGATTGTCTATTTCTATGGGAATGACACGTTGCCTCATAACTCCTTTTTGTAAATACCAAAATTATCCACGTATTACCTTCATCCGTAACATATTACTTGCAGTTGTAGGAAGAAAAAGAAGTATGGAAAGAAGAAGAAGATAGAAAGTGATAGGATTGTTAACTCAGCGAGAGATTAAGTTAGTTAAATGACGTGTCATGTGGGTAGAAAATTTGTTAGAGATCTGTTAGAAATGATTAAGTCTGTTAATCTATTTTAGATTTGATTCCTTGTAATCACTAATGATTATAAATAGAAAGAGGATCCTCAGTCGAGGTTTCCAGGCTTCCAGTTATTCTTCATTTCTCTTCATCAGTTATCATGGTATTAAAGCAGGAATAGGATAAACATCTGCTTCTTCTTCTGCATCTGGTCTTGATCTTGCTTCCGCTAGTTTTTTTTTTCTACGACGATATCAATGGCGACAACTAGATCTTCCTCCTCTTCTATCTCGTCATCCTCTGTTTCTTCCCCCTCCGTTCAATTCTTCATTTCTAGTTTAACATCACTCATTACTGTGAAACTTACCGGTTACAATTTCTTGCTCTGGAGATCACAAGTTACAACGACACTTCGAGCTCACATGCTTTTGCACCTGGTTGATGGTTCCAAATCGCTGCCGGCAAAGTTTATCTTGAATTCTGATGGTTAGGATACACCAAATCCGGCATATATTGACTGGATCTTGTTGGACCAGTAGTTATTGAGTTGCATTTTTGCAGACCATTCTTCATAATGTTCTGCATATAGAGTACTCCCGTGAGGCATGGATGGTTCTGGAAAGAAAATTTTCCTCTCTATCTCGAACAATTATCTTTCACTTGAAGAATCGGCTCCAGACAATTAGCAAAGGCTCTTCAACAATTTAGGAGTATCTTCAGAGCATAAAAAATCTCACAGATTTTCTAGTTGCTGCTTCCGCTCCGGTTGACGATGAGGATGTCATCCTCTTTACTTTGAATGGACTCCTGGCTTCGTTCAACCCCTTTAAAACTACGGTATGTTTTCGATCGAACACTACCACATTATCAGAACTTCAAGAAATGTTAATCTTGGAGGATCGTCAACTTTCCATCTCAGAAAAGGAGAACAACTCTATCACGACCTCAACGTTTATAATCACTAGTGATACTTCCTCGTCTCAAAATGCATCCAAACCCTTCAGAGGTGGTTTTCCCAGCAAGAATCGTGGAAAAGGAAGGGGCCAATCTTCCAACAAGCCAAAAATTTTTTGTCAGCTCTTCAGTAAGCAAGGACACACATCAATGAATTGTTATCATCGTTTCGACCATACCTTTCAGCTGCAACAGACATCCACAAATACTTCTTCTGCTTACATAGCATCTACACCTGAGCTCCCGGATCTGACATGGTGCCTCAACACAGGTGCATCTAACCATGTCACACCTGACCTCTCAGCGTTATCCTTGCATAGTCCGTATAATGGTCCAACTCGGGTCTCCTTCGGCAATGGACAAAATCTTGATATAAAGAACCGGCGCAAGTATAATTTCTACTCCTCAACACAAAATCAATCTTACTAATGTGCTTCACATTCCTTCTTTGTCCAAAAACTTGCTATATGTTCAGAAGTTTGCTGCTGATAATTGTTGTTCCCTTTCCTTTGATGAGCATCATTTCTTTATCCAAGACAAAGCAACGAAGAGGGTAGTGTCTCACGGGCCATGTAAAAACGGCTTATACCCGATTCCTGCTACAACTTCTCTCAAGATCCTACCACTCCGCTGGCAATGTCGATTCAGCAAGACCGTGCTATCTGTTTGGCACAACAGGTTGGGCCACCTAGGTCTCCAATCGTTCAATTCCATTCTGACTTCTTTACATTTGCATTCTTCCCATAGCTTTGTCTGTGATAAAATCTTAGTGGCTAAAAGCCATAAACAATCTTTACCTCTGTCAAATACATTGTCTATTAATCATTTGGATTTGATTCATATTGATATCTGGGGTCCTACGCCCATGAGTTCTTGTTCCAATTTTAGATTTTATTTGTTAATTGTAGATGATTTCTCACGGTTTTCTTGGATCTATCTGTTAAAACACAAGTCTGAAGTTCCCATAGTTTCACCCATTTTAAGCAGCATATGGAAAATTTATTTTCCAAAATGATTAAGGTGGTTTGCAGTGATGGTGGTGGGGAATTTATTTCTCACAAATTTAAGTCTATCTCAGCCAACAGTGGAATACTTCATCAAGTATCTTGTCCTTACAAAATGGCATGGTAGAGTGCAAACACCGACATATTATTGAAACAACAATTGCCTTACTTCAAATGGCTTCAATGCCTCCTCAGTTTTGGGCAGATGCCACACTAATGGCCGTGTATCTTATCAATCAAATGCCATCAAAAGTGTTACAAGGTATTTCTTCGTTTCAAAAATTATTTAAAACAGCTCTGGACTACAATTTTCTAAGAGTGTTTGGGAGTTCTTGCTTTCCGTGGTTGCGTCTGTATGTGTCAAACAAATTAGATGCTCGCTCTATTCACTATACTTTCATCGGCTATTGCCCTAATACAAAAGGGTATCATTGTCTTGACCACAAAACCGGCAAGGTTTACTTTAGCAGACATGTTTATTTCCAAGAGAATGATTTTCCGTTCTCCACACCTACTGCCGGCGTCGCTGCAATTCCCTCTTCTCCGATGTTGGGTCTTAATCCATCCATGCCACAAGTGAGTAAATCCCAATCGTACATTTTTTCTAAACCATTAGCTTTTTCTCACTTACCTTTTAATTGCCCACCTGCTAGTTCTTCTTCTAATCGTAAATCCAAACCGTTGATCCCATCAAATTTATCAAATCAAGATATACTGTTAGGTCCGAATATGACAATGTCTAGTACATCTCAGTCATTAAATGACAGTAATTCTATTCATTCACCATCTTCCTTGGGTTGCCTAGATTTCCTTGTTTACACAACATCAAGTAAATCATCTACTTCCCCATCTTCTACTACAGAAACGTCATTTGTTAACCCAGTCATTATTCCCTCTGTCATACCTAATAAACATCCAATGACTACCCGACTTAAAGCCGACATTATCAAACCTATCAAGAAACTTTGTTTAGCCATACAACAAACCATAGAAACTGAACCATCCTGCTATTCTTACGCTATAAAATATCCACAATGGCATAAGGCAATGTCAGAAGAGTATCAAGCTCTTCAAAACCAGGGCACCTGGTCCTTAGTCCCTGCTTCTCCGCATTAGCGCCTAATTGGTTCTAAATGGGTTTTCAAATTAAAAAAGATTCTCAGGGTAAGATTGTTAGACACAAAGCCAGGCTAGTTGCCAAAGGCTACACGCAACAACCTGGACTCAACTTCATAGACACGTTCAGTCTCGTGATCAAGATGGCTACAGTTCACCTTGTTCTTTCTTTAGCACTTTATTTTCAGTGGGGGATTCATCAACTTGACGTGAAAAACGCATTTTTACATGGTGCAATCTCTGAACAGATCTTTATGGAACAACCTAGGGGCTTTACTGATCTGAATTATCCTAACCTTGTCTGTTTGTTACGAAAGGCTATATACGGTCTTCAACAGGCTCCTCGTGCATGGTTCTCAAGATTTTCTCAATTTCTTTTGACACAAGGTTTTACTATGCATTTGACTGATAATTCTCTATTTGTTCGCCATGCGTCAGGTTCCATTACTATTCTCTTGGTCTATGTTGATGACATACTCCTTACGGATAATGATTCTAGTTTTATGACAACACTCGTAGCGGCTTTCAATACTCAGTTTGATATGCACAATTTGGGGCAGCTATCACATTTCCTTGGTATTGAATTTATTCAGAACGACAATGGGTTGTTGCTATCACAGGAGACATATGCCAAGTCAATAACATGAAAGGTAGGACTGATCTCTTGTAAACCATGTAGTACTCCTGAGCCTACTAAAAAGGTATCATGTGATCTTGTTGATCCTCCTTTTCCAGATGTCTCTTTCCATCGAAGTATTGTAGGAGGTTTACAATACCTCACTATCACTCACCCAGATATAAGTTTTGCTGTCAATCTCGTGTGTCAGTTTATGCACGATCCTAAACAATCACATTTTCAACAAGTGAAAAGGATTATCCGGTATCAAATCCGGTTTTCCATGCTCGAACCAAGCATATTGAGTTGGATTACCACTTCATTAGAGAGAAGGTGGATCAACGGCAGCTTCGGGTTCATCATATAGCATCTCAAGATCAACCAGCTGATGATTTTACAAAGGCTTTAGGATTACTTAAATTTTCTCGGTTTCGGTCCAATCTTTAGGTGTTACCCAACTTTCGCTTGCGGGAGGATGATAGAATTGTTAACTCAGTGAGAGATTAAGTTAGTTTAATGATGTGTCATGTGGTTAGGAAAATCTGTTAGAGATCTATTAGAAACGATTAAGTCTGTTAATCTGTTTTAGATTCGATTCCTTGTAATCACTAATGGTTATAAATAGAAAGAGGATCCTCAGTCGATGTATCCAGGCTTCCAGTTATTCTTCATTTCTCTTCATCGGTTATCAGAAAGAAGATGTCAGTGCTAACTCTCACAATTGTTTCTCGGATCTCAATCGCAGATCCACCTCACGCACTCATACCTCAAATGGACGCTGTCACATCTTGTCTTGCTATGGTTGTTAATAACCTACAAGAAAAAAAAAAATGATTTTTCACATGTTTTAAGCAACAATTTGGTATAAATGCTGTTAAAGGTGTAATTTTTTACGTCATTTTTATCACAAAATGCTGTTAAATTGGGGGTAACTAGAACAAACGTTTTTAAAACGATGTATAAACATATAAAAACAACATTTTGTTTCAAACACTATTTATATTCGATTTATACAGTGTTTTAAAAACACTGGTTATACTCTATCCGTAAAAACAACTTAACCCGCAAAAACAATATCGCCACTGATTATAGAGCGCTGCGATATATAGCAGCGTTTTTTAAATGCTGGCCACACTCCACCCGCAATTACATCATCGCCAGTGTTTTATGAGCGCTGGCTATATTTTAGGGCTTTTTCTTCCCACTTTATCCCTCTTCCGACTTCCCGCGTTCTCCCTCCGCTTCTTCGTCTCGGTCCTACAAAGTTTTCCTCTCTCTTTCTTCTTCTTCTTATCTTCCCCTCCTCCATCACGGTTCTTATCTATCGCTCTCTGGTTTTCCATTTCCCCTCTCTTGATTTCGCTCCAGCAAAGCCAGCGAAGATGATGCACAAACTCACTGGCGACCGGTGGAGCAATCCGGCGCGATTTGCGTCGGCCGTTTTGTTCGGAATTTTCTAAGCGATTGGGTACCTTTTGATTCTCGCTATCATGTCTTTTAATGGAGGTGTGTTTATTGCTGTTGTTTTGGGGCTTGCTATTGGTACTTGTTTTTTGGAAGTGGAGATGAAGAGCTGGATGCTCTGGAGAATCCATGCGCTTGTGCTTGAGATGAAGAGCGAGACTCCCCGACCCTCAGAAAACATCAACGCAACAACTGCACTCTTCACAAAACCATCTCCACAGGTGAATCTCCTCCACCGAGGATGAACACATTTTGTTTAGACGGTGACGAGCACATCAGTGAACGGCATTTTTCCCAGGTATGTTTGATTTTTTTGCTTTTGTTTTTGTCAATCCTCTTTCATCTTGATAGTAATATCATTCAATCTCCTAAACTTCCCCCAAATCTCTCATCCTTCAATCTCTAAAAAAACCCATATCATCTTGCATTTTTATCTGAAAACTTCAAACCCTCTTCAATTTCTTAATCCTCCTCTGTTTAGGTATCAATTTAAGGCTCATCCTTCAATCTTTGGAATAACCATATCGTTTTTCATCTGAAAAAAATTCAAACCACTTCAATATCCTTCAACCTAAATTTTCATGAGTGGGTGCTTCTTTTTCTAAAAGTTAATGGCATGCTTGTAGTTCTTTGAATTTGGGAAAAAAATCCTAAGCATGTTTGTTTGTGTGATCATATTTTAGAATTTATAGTCTTAAATGTAACTTAATTTACTGTGTTTTGTTTGCTTGAAATTTCTCATTAGCAGATTGGTAATTGATTGAGGTGTTAGAAAATTTAGGTTGCATATGGTTTGTTGGCTTAAGTTGGTAGATTTTTTTATAAAATCTGAGGGGAATTTTAAATTTACTATGAAAATGTGTATGTGTCAAATTATACAGATTCTTCTGCTTTCTGTTAACTTACATCACTGATTGCAGCTATTAAATTTGGTTCAAGTTCTGAACTTTCTTTTCTGTGTGCAGGCACCTAACTACACTTGATGATCCTTTAATCAGAGCGAAATGGATGAATGTGAAGAAAAGCCTATCTGAGGAAATAGATACTGTAAAACAGTTGGTTGCAGAGAAAAATGCCTTCAAGGCTGTGCCTGGGACCGGGTGCTCTTCTTCATCTCCTATTCCTACCAAATCCTTTGTTTTTCAACCATTGGATGGGTACCCTACTTCCTCAGGTGCTCCTATGGATGATCCTAATGTTTGGAGACCACCAACCCGAGACACAGGAAGTAGAAGACCCACTAGAGCTGGCCAAGTGGGTATGAGGAAGTCACCACAAGATGCAACTTGGGCTTGTAGTTCGACAAGATCAGGTACAACTAGTCGTGGAGGAAAGAGTAGTGCTTTCAGCAGATCTAGCTCCGGAGTCCGAGCATCAACCACTTCTGGACTTCCTGGGAAGAAAGGCAATACTTCTGCCAAATCCAACCCTAGCAAGACAGAGTCAGCAGTAAGTTCTACTCATGAGTTGATTTATTCCATTTGGCATATTCATTTAGTGGGTAAAGTGGCATGTTTGGATTTATGTACAGCACAAATATATTTACCTCTCCTCTTGAAATCTAACTGATGGTTATAGTTTTGAGTTGGTGGAATTCATCCAAAGTAAAACCAAAATCTCTGGTCAAGTTTGAGATTTTCTCTGATGGGATTCTTGTTTTTAATTAGGGTTGTACTCTGTATTAAATGGGGGTTTCAGTCGATCATCTTTGCTCTTCAATCGGCAACACCCATGCACAATTCATATTCTATCTCTCCTTTCTTACAGTGTATTCTCCCTTCTCTCTCTCTCTCTCTCTCTCTCTCTCTCTCTCTCTCTCTCTCTCTC
>JAOXJP010000003.1:15808280-15833779 GCA_025762735.1 Platanus orientalis | reverse complement strand
CATGTATATTTGTATTTGCTTTAAATGAATACGAAAATGAGCCGGAGTCGGATGATGATCGGATACTTGCATCCCTAGTTGGAGTGTTTGGGCAAGAGAGGAGCAATTTCACGAGAATGATGGTTTTTTCTTCTTCTAAAGGATTAGGTACAAACACATTAGATCAGTATTGCACAAGGGGCTGACACATTAATACCAAAAAGTGAAAAGCATCCCCAAAAAATGTAAATCACTTTTTCTGATGTGTTTGCCCCTGATGCCATACTGACTTAGGTCACACGGTGGTGGTCGTACCAAATCCCAGCCGGTTTTTTTAGGAAGGAACAAAGGGCTTTACTAGGTACATACATTTTCCGTAAATAGAATTGGAGTAATTACTCATTACCAAAAAAAAAAAAATTTTTGGAGTGATTACACTACCGGATGACATGTGGTATGTATAATGTTGAAAGTGTAAAAAATTTTCATGGATTGTCTCCGGTGGATGTGTCCAGTGCCCATAAAGCATCAATATTGCATTGACACATGGCAAAAAGAAGTGAACTTGGGTTGCTCCAGGCTTCACCCATGACCAACCTAACCCGATTTAGAACCAGCATGCTTTTCCATCCCCAACTCTCAACCCAAGAAATCGAACCATTGTCTAATAAACCTGACACAACCCGACTAATTAAAACTGGGGCGCAATCAAACCTAAGTTGAGTGAAGATTAGAAATATTAAAATAAAAAATTGTTCGTTGAACAAGTACTCCAGGCCTCACCCATAACCAGCCTAACCCGATCTATTTCTCTTTGCTCCTACCAACGCAGGCGGATCTAGCCTACACAATACTAGTTCCTTCTAATCTAGTTTTACTTCATTAATTTAAGATGCATAGGCTTTAGATATCCTCCAGTTCATACAAATCCTGAGTTGCATAACAACCATTATCCCCCCAAGTTAATAGAACCCACAAATGGTAACGTTCATTGGTCCCATTATTATTCCGTAGGACAGGTGTCCATACAGCAGAGATATTGGAGGGTTTACCTCCAACATCTATTGGAGGCGAAGGAATCCCTTTTGTAAGGCGTCTATACCTTCTAACTATAGATCCTAGGTCTATTGGAGCACTTCCCTTCATTCCATGCCACATCATGTCGAATTATCTGCATTTCAAATGTAGGAAATTAAGTTTTACAACACTATAAGTAAAAATTAAAATAAAATGTAGGAAAGTCTTCTACCCAAATAGAGCTGCAAATAGGCCGGTCTGCCCCAGTCCAAACTGTTTGGCCTGAAGTTTAGGTACCCTAGGATCATTATATTTTGGGTTGGGCTGAGTTTGGGCCCCAGTTTTAGGCCTGACATAAACTTCAGGCCAAGTTTGGGCAGACCTTAATTCAATCCAAATGACCTGGCCTGGCCCGCATTACTGTATAAAATAAAAATAGATAAATTTTTTTGTGAATAAAAATATACTTGTATAAAAATAAAATAAAATTTTATTTATTAGCTTTAACAGCCCATGGACTCTGAAGTTTGGGGCAACCCAAATTTATCCTGAAGCCCATTTTTAGAATGGATTGGCTAAGACCGTGTTCAGGCCCAGATGCTATATTTTGGGCTGTGCTTGGGCTTACCTGAGCTTGACCCATTTTGCAGGCCTAGGTAAAAGTACAACAAGCAGTTGGAGAGAAGAAAAAAAAAAAAATTGGAAGAAAACTTCCTCACCTTGGTTTAGTCGTCGTATCACAGGACATGAGATTGATTGCCGATCAATCAATATCAAACTTGCACGATTGGAAGTATTGGCTTTTAGCTTGATTCTCGTTTGTTCATCTCAATGTTATCGGATAAGAGAGCCTGTTGCTCTTGGAGAGACCAAAGCCACCTAACACCCAGGTTTCTTCGGGATCGGTTTATGAACACTTCCCTTAACAAATGCCGACCGCCGCACCCTGTCAGGGGTGGACACATCAGCATTGAAAAGTGATTTTCACTTTTTTGGGGGTGCATATTCACTATTCGGTGTTGATGTGCCCGCCGCCTGACAAAAAGCAGCATTTGTTAAGGTGAGCATTTTTTATCCATTCACTGTTTCTGAGGGTTGTATGATAGACAAGATGCAAGAGTCAGAGCTCGATAAATATGTCTTGCAATCTTTCTAGTGTTTCTCATTGTATTAAATTACACCTAATTAGTGAGATTTTAATCTCGTGATTTATTTTCTTAAAATTGCTATTTTTTCTCACAATGTTTCTTATAATTACAACCAGTTGAGCAATGAACTTCGTGTCCTTACACTTTTCTTATCTCATTCCGTGTGAGACAGCAACCAATCAAACCCTTAAAAAAATAAATTTGTGAAACCTGATCATGTAAGTTGAAATTAGTTAAAACTTTTGGAAAAATTAGTTCTTTTGTACTGTAGTTTTCGATTTTTGCACAACGGTTAAGCCTCTTAAAAAAGAAATCCATTCATAATGGACTTAACCCACGATGACTTAGAATCGTCATCAGTCCTTTTAAAGATATGACTAAACATCTACTTTTGGAAATGATAAAATTTATATTTTAAAATTCTTTTGAAATGTTAGACTTCATTCCAAATTGGTCAGTTCAGAGGTTTCTATATAAATGGTTCGGTTATAGATATGGAAGGTGTTAGACACTTCAGTCTATCTGTAAACACAGTTACCTATTTAAACTAGTTCAAACATATGGTCTATATTACCATATATGGTGTTTGAGAAAGTGTGTTTTATTATAGACCATGTTTCTATAAGAAAGATCATGTCACTTTTTGGCACTGATATGTCTGCCTCTGGTCCGTGCACAGAACTTGCACACGTCTTTTGTGTGTACGAAATTCGTGCTCGTACAAAAGCAATCATCCTTTGTGCTATTAAGACAGGTGGGATTTTTCTACATTTGAAATGGAGAGATCATTGTGTATTTATGTGAAGTGGATCTTCTATAGCCCTTTTAATGTAGTCAGACTATAGCACCAAGGGCGTCGGGTGACACGTTGGTAGAAAAAGTGAATCATCACAAAAAATAATAATTGCTTGGGTGTTTTTCACTTTTTCTGACGATGTGTCGCCCGACACCCTTGGTGCTACAGTTTAACTATAGGAAATCCACTTTAGTACTTATGGTTAATACACAGTAAATAGATACATGTACATTTACCAAAGTATCTTATGTCAAGCATCGTGTCTTAAAAACTAAGAAAATGAACCTGACCTAGCTGAATTCTAAGTTCGGGGGAGTTTTCAGGGGCTTTTCGAGTGTCAAATACAGACAAATTGAGTAACATCATGACCTGGACAAAATCTAATGAGTAGGCTTACATAATTTTTCGAGGCAGTTAAGGGGGATGGGCTTTTGAAGGTCTCAGAGTTATCGAGGGGTGGCCCCTAATAGATTGAGTTTTGGAATTCTAATGCATTCCCCAGGTTCAGTTGAGTACAATGCATTTTTTCTGAATATGTAACTCATTTTGGACTAATTGGGAGAAACCGAGTGGATTGACTCTTCCAATACTCCTTTCCATTAGGGGGTTTTGCGAGGGTTTGGCAAATCTAGAGATATGGGTACTGACTTATCAGGATTTAGAGATCTGAAGAACATTCTGGATCAAAAGACGACAAATGGGGCCAGAACTAATTTTCAACCCCTTAAGGAAGATTTGAGATTTCACAAGGGTTCGAGACCTCGGATGCTTTTGTTTAGTGAAATGACTGATCAAAGATAACTCAAAGACTAAAAGATAACTATTGACCTTTCTAAATTTTAGTACTAGATGAATCTTTAAGAGTTTTTTTAGCATCGTTTTTCAATCAGAGGTTTTCGAAAGTTGAGAAATTGGCTTTTGCTAATTTTTGAAAAGTTTGGCCCTGAGATAAGTTCCTTAAAGGTGGTGGAAATTGGAGTGTGTAGGACCTAACTTTAGACAAATCAGGTGATGGGAGAAGCTTTAGGGGTCATTTGAGGGTCCAAGGGTAAATCTTGAAGGCCAAAGGGCAAAATAGTAATTTTTTTTTCTGTTTATGTTGCTAAAAGGGATAAAAATAACAACTCTTCACCTGTGATACTTTACCATGAGAAGACTTATAGAGGCTGAAGAATTTGTAGACAATGTATGAAAATATCAATTTTTGGTTTTTGAAGGCCAAAGGGCAAAATGGTAACTTTTTTACTTATGATGGTTTATTACTCAAAGGCTTACGGAGGCTAAAGAAATTGAAGGTGATGTATCTAGTGGTCTCGAATGTGGATCCTCATAGTCCTACTGATGCTTTTTGGGGAATCAGGGTTTGACTAGAAATGGTGTACTTGAAGCTGATTCATTGCATACAGTATGATATGGATGATGTTTTTTTGGGACCGAAATATCCAAGGAAGACTTCACAAGATATGCCTAACCTCCTAGGATCCAATTTTCTCTCCCTAATCTAGGGTGCTTAAAGTCTTGATGCCTAAATGTTGCTTTGTTGCTCTTCATTCCGCTAGATGATCGTAGTCAAAATTTGGGTGCTGACAGATGCCCCTCTTTGGTATGTGTGGCTTTGCCATACATAGCAAAGAAAGAAGTTCCTTAATTTTTTACTTGGGCAAGATGATATATTTTCCTTACAGGTAACTCATAGATATTGGGTGAGTGGTTTTGAAAACTTGGAACAGTTTTGGCTGAGAAAATAATGGTGGGCTGAAACTTGTCATTGACTTGTGGATCAAGGTTTTGAAATGAATTTGCTTTTGAAATGCCCTCTCGAGTTGAGAGTTAACCCCTTCGATGCTTTATAAATGCCTTCAAGACTATTCGAGTTTCAAAATGGGTGACAAGGAAAAGGTGGGCTATCCATGAGTTATATGGAAGCAATTGGTACTTTCTCTAGTTTCTAGGGTGTTGCTATTAGCATATACATTGTGTTGGGAGACGTGTAAGTCATCGACATAGGACACAACTGCTTGAAAACATTGCGGAAAATCAATCATGCAAAAAAAAACTGTAAATATACAAACCATTCAAATGACTTATGTACTTGTATTTGTTTTTGGCTCACTTGATGATTAAGTTGTATGAGTTGCTTGAAGTTTCTTGAGAGATTTGCAATATTGGCATGTTATATACTTGTTAAATTGAGTGATCATTGGTTCATTTGAAAAGTTGATTGCTTAGAAGTCTTTTTGTGACTGTGCTTGAGTTTTAATGGGACTCACAGAGGGATGTTAGGAAAGCTCTCCCTATTAAAGCTATAGAAGAAGATGTGCATCATGATTGAACACTGCTTGGGTTTACATCAATCATGATACATGTGTGCTAAATATCACTCTTGAAGATTTCATGTGGCTTCACATTAGTTATGACACTGAGCTGGATCGATCTATGACATTGCCCTCATCCCAATTAAGCGAATGCCATATTTTATGGGACTCATAGAGAGATTTTGAAAGCTCTTTATAGAAAAGCTATGGGACCTTGGAAGGTCAGTGCTACGTAGCCATAAAAAGATGGTTTCATAAGCTATGGATTACTCCATGACAATATTTTTGTCCCACTTAAACATTGTTAAGGAGGGGGGACAGCAAGGAAGAGTTTATAACAACTTTCTCCGAAGCTAAGATGGGATCTCGTAGGATCGGGTGTTGTGCCTTGCCTAGATGATAGCAACCCAATTTTTGCTAAAGTAGGTAGAACACACAATGTTTGAGAGTGAATGATACACATGTTTATGTCGCGATAAGCCGGTGTCACCTAGGTTGGTGCTAATAGGTCGGTCTGTTGAGCGGTGACCATCATAACTTACAAAGAAATGTTGTTGCGCTCTTTCCCAAGAAGTTGTGGAATGGTTTTTCTAACAAGTAATTTATGCTATGACAATAGTACTTAAGATTGATAGTTTTTTAGACTATGACCAGAAGCTAACATTTCATAGACTTGATGGATCGAAGTGTGGCATTGCTTGTTGTTCAAAGCCAAGCAGATATCATAGGGTGGCCATTAGTAAATCATGGGGTAGATAAGGTACTGAACGAAGAGCGACTGATGCTAGGCAAGCTGTTCAAAGGTATGGACTGGGGTGTGCCAAAATTTGAATTGGAAGGGTGGTTTTAGTTTGGACATACAGAGAAATATTATGAGCTCTTTCCTGAGAAGTAGTGGTGGGTTTTTCTCACAAGTAACCATTTTGCTGTGAGGATTCTTTAGGCAAAGTTAGTAGTCCCATAGGGCCATTAGGAATTACATAGATTTTATGGAATGAATTGTGGTGCATGTTTACGTCATCATAAACATACATCACAATTGGGTTATACCTTACAGTCGTCCCATCTTTGACAGAGTGTAAGTAGAGGATCGACCAGGACTGGAGATGTTGTTGAACTCTCTCCGAAAGCTGTGGAGGTTGTGATAACAAGGAACCCATTGCTATGTATTATACATAACTCCCTAATGGTATTAGAGCTAAGATAATACATAGACTATGAATCGAAGTGTAGCATTAAGTTATGTTCAAATAACCTGGATGCTACTCAGCAATTTGTTCGTGTTTTAGGGATTGCTGACAAGGCTTGTCAGAAACTTTTTAGGTTCGCTTCGAAAGCCATGAGATCTTAAGAGACTAGTGCTATGAATCTATTTCAACCATTCAATTTGCAAACATGGTTGACATAACACACAGACAATGTAGTGATGACACCTACCTACACCCCTGATAGGCGGTTATCTATGAAGGCCTTTCTACAAAGTTGAGGACTGACTCGACTTAGTGAACCTACACAGCTTACATGAGGTAAGTCAGAAGGTTTTTAGGCTTACTCCAAAAGCTATGGGGATCCCGAGGGATTGGTGTTATATATCTATTTCAACCAATTTTCAAAGGTGGTTGTTATGTTATATAGGTTATGGAACGAGGACAAAATTTATCTGTACCCAAGTAGATAATCAGCTATGCTGACGATTTCAACCTTTTTTGGTGAGATAACACCTAGAGTCCCTCACAGAACTTGTAGTGGCCTGAACAGGGCATATCAGGAAGATTTAGGCTTAACTCTAAAAGCCAGGAAGATCTCAAGAGATTGGTGCTATATATCTGTTTCAACCAATTTTCAAGGACGGTTGTCATGATATATAGGCTATGGAGTGATGATGACATTTATCCATACTCGAAAGACAATTAGTTATGTCGAGGGTTTCGGCCATTTCTAGTGGGGCAAGACCTAGAGTCCCTCACCGAACCTACGACGGTCTGAGTGGGGCATATCAGGAAGTGTTTGGGCTTAACTCCGAAAGCCATGGAGATCTCTAGAGATCAGTGCTATGTATTCATATTCATATTTTTTATGTTACGTAGGCGATGGAGCAAGGATCGACATTTGTCTATACCCGATAGGCAATCTGTGATGTTGAAGGTTGTGGCCATTTCATGTGAGGGAGAGTCTTCATTGAACCTTTACACGGTCTAACCTTAACAAGGTCGAAAACAATCGATGCATCATTTTCGATCATACATTGTTGTGATTATGGGCTTGACTGGGGTGATGATGCATCATTGGGTTGGTTACCGCAGAATGGACTTTGACAGTTCATGATTTGATTGTTCTTGCCATAGGCGGACTTTGCTTATTCATGTTTTCATTTAATTGTTCTTGCCGTAAACAAGCTTTGTTGGTTCATGATTTTATTTGATTATTCTTACCGCCATGCTTTCATTTGATTGTTCTTGTCGCAGGTGAACTTTGCTGGTTCATGATTTTATTTGATTATTCTTGCCGCATGCGGACTTTGCTTATTCATGCTGGGAGATGATGTATCATCTCGAATCTTAATTGAAGGGAGACGGGACATCATCTCCACTTTTTTTCATTTGCAGGGAGATGATGAGTCATCTCTATTCTCAATTGATGAGAGATGAGGCATTTTCTCTGCTCTTTTCATTTGCAAGGTGATGATGAGTTATCTCTATCTCAATTGATGAGAGATGAAACATCATCCCTTCTCTTTCATTTGTTTGGGAGATGATTTATTATCTCCAGCTTTGCTTGGCCGTGAATGACAATTTGCTAGGCCATGAATGGGAATTTGCTGGGCCGTGAATGACAATTTACTGGGCTGTGAATGACAATTTGTTGGGCTATGAATAGCAATTTGCTGGGACGTGAATGAAAATTTGCTGGTCCATGAATGACAATTTACTAGAGATGATGCTTCATCTCGGATTACTTTATTGCTCCTTTATCCCAGAGTTGTGGCCAACTTTGTAGAAGGCTTCTCTTACCGAACAAATGGTGTGACCAACAGTTGATGGTGCTGATTGATTGATGATTGAGCTTGAAGACTGTATCCGCTAGACTTGGCATTTTCTTTTAACAGAGGTTGGAGATTCATTTTGTAAAAGTATCTTCCATTGATTTTAAAATTTTGAGCCCCTCAGGGTCTTTAAACATTAAGGATGACCTATTATATGACTCTCGAGTATATAGGGTTGTGTTTTTCATATGCTATGATGTCATGTTTGGTTGGGATGAGGTATGAAGAGTTTGTAAATTTTGAATATTGAATGTGTCTCCCTCAGGAGAATGGGATTACATGCTTATGTTTAAGGGCTTTGTTTTTGCTTTGCTAAATGATGATTTTTGAAGTTGTGTGCTCACGACTCGGATTGACCTGACTTAAGGTGTCATCTCTGGTTTTCACCTTAAGTTTTGATTTAATTTGCTCCCTTTTTTGCTCGTATTTGCTAGGACTGGGTCAAAGTGCTGCATCCGGTTCTCACTTTAAGCTTTAATGTATTTTCTTTTATCTTTGTCCCTTTTTTGCCCATGTCCTTAGACAGGTTTGGGCTTTTGAAAAGTGACTGGACGAGGTGTATGTTTTTGTTCCAAATTAATCAAATGCTTGACTTGTACTTAGAACTTCTCGAAGTGCTAGCGGGTTCAAATGATTGTATTGCTGAATGAATGACTTATTGAGGGTTTCAAGATTTGCCTTTGAATATGTAGGATTTGAAGGGTTTGGAAATATGAATATGAATGGCTCTTGGTTAGAGACTTATTGCAAATCACGATTCTCTACAAAATACCCATTTCTTAAAGAAGATTATGGTTCTGTACAAGATTTTCATGTTTTGAAGAAGATTATGGTTCTTTATAAGATCCCCATGTCTTATAAGATCATGGTTCTCTACAAAATCCTTATATGTTTTTGAAGAAAATCATGGTTCTTTATAAATTTTTTTTTTTTTATGCTTTGTTTTTTATCTCTTTCTTTTGAACTATTGATTCTTCCGTTCTAGATTTGTATGTAGAAATGATCATGATTTTGGGGGTGCAAAAATAAATGAACAAAAAAATGTTTAGCAAAAATGACCATTTAAAGCCTTCTCATTTCGAGGTTTTCAACACAAGTTAGGTTTACATTAGTCAAACAAATAATTGTTTAATTTGTTTAAAGTTTACAAATCTGAGAAAGTCTTCTTCGTCCATATTTTCTAATAGTAATGTTCCACCGGACAACGTCTATTTAACGATGAAATGTCCTTCATAATTTGGTCAAGGTTGCTCCCGTGGTACCTATTCATGTGGAAGGACCTTTTTGAGAACTAAGTCTCATTTTTTAACATTTCTGAATCTAACACTTTTGTTGAAAGCTGTTGCCATGCACCTTTGATAGGTTTGTCGATTGCTCATTGTCTCTAATCTCTTCTCATTGATAAGATTCAGCTGATCATGTTGAACCTATACCCAATTTGAGCAGAGGCTGGAGTGGTACTTGTCCATTCAAACTGAAAATGTTCTGAACTCAAGGTGAGGTGTATATTGTATAGGATTAAAACTATAAAAGACAGTTTTCAAATGAAAAAATTGGTACCCATAAACCAGGGTTTAGGCTTACAGGATTCAAATGAAGGGACTCGTATCCTCTATGCCGCCTTGTGGTGAGCCACAGGTGAGCCTAGACAAAAGGGTTTAAAAGAGGCACAAACCAAAATTAAGGCCTGTGGTGTGGGGACACGGGACAAGCAAATATGGGTGTAGCAGATCCTTCCCCTTTTATCTATCATGCATGGTTACCCAAAAATAAAATATCTATGGTGCACGAGATTAGATGAGTATTGTATTGTTCCAATTTCGAATAATTATCTTAGACTGAAGAAGCGAATCGAAATCTTCTGCAGTATACTAAAATAAATTAACGTGCAATTATTCTCAAAACAAAAATTCCACCGGATTTGGGAGCGATTTTTATTTTTTAATTTTTATACAAGTTTCTTCTGTTGACATTAGTTTCACGTTAATGTAGTTTAACATACTGCAGAGGATCTAGATTCTTCTGCTCCTCTGTCTCTTCCGAGTCTCCCTCTCTCTGTCTCTGTATCACTCTCTATAATTTTCCCTCTGCTTTGAAGGTCTCATTCTCGTCGCTGCTGACCTCTCGTCGAAAAGCTTTTCTTGGCTTTCCTCATCCTTCTTTCCATGTAAGCTCTCTCTCTCTCTCTCTCTCTCTCGATAATGACGTTTTTTTAATTTTCTTTTTAAAGAAAAAGAAAAAGTAGCGTTATATGTAGCAATTTCTGTCAGACCAGCTTTTGATCTTACATATTTTATTTCTAATTTTGGGATGAAAAGTTTAAATTTTGATGCATATTGGAGTGGTTTCAGATCTTTGTAAGTTGGAGGTTCTCGAGATGTCGAAAGCTGGAGCATTGGATCTGGCATCTGGCCTTGGCGGAAAGATTGAGAAAAAACAAGTTCTTTCTGCTGTTGATAAGTATATTCTCTTTTTTTTTTTTTCTTTTCATTTTGATATAGTCATGAATGTTTGTACTCCAATAAGTGATCGTTAGATCGCTGATTTTTATTTTCTAAATCCAATATTGATCTTGATTTTCTCACTTTAAGAAATTAAATAACTGAAATCTTATCACATAGGTTGAAATTAGTGAAAACTTCTGGAAAAATTAGTTGTTTTATCTTTGAAATCTAACAGTATAGAGATCTGATCTGAAGTCCTTAGACGGACTTTCTTTTCCCTTCTATGATCCTTAGAATGTAGAACCTGGAAATGTCACTCTGTTCGTCCCTGTCTCTTGCACTGCGTAAGTGAATGTATTTCCAGTAATCTTCATTTTTCAGTCAAGAATAAATCGCTCAGGGCGTGTTTGGCAGGTGGCAGCTGCCTGGAATGTAATCATTTCATTTAAAATTCCCAAGACATATGTAGGCATAAGGTGATGGTTCAAAATGAACTCATTCAGATTTATGCTGATTTGTTTACTTAAATTAGAAATGAAGTCATCTTAGGTTTTTTTTTTTTTTTTTATAAAATGAAATGTTTTATGCTATCATTCGTATTTTGGTGATGAATGAAAATCAATCCATTAACAAATGAATTTGAATCTAAATGAGTTCATTTTCAACCATCGCATTATGGCTTCAAATACATTGGGTATTTGAAATGAAATTATTACTTTACTGGTGGCTGCCAAACACGGCCTTTGTCATTGTTTTATAATTGTGACACTCTGCATTGGAGTTATTTCTGGAGTATGAGTGATCTCTGATTGGTGTAATAATCTAGGTATGAGAAGTATCATGTCTGTTTTGGTGGGGAGGAGGAAGAGAGAAAAGCTAACTACACTGACATGGTAAGAAAAGTTTTTCTTCTGATCTTTCAGTTGTTACTGCCTGTTAGTTACATGTCTTATTCAATGTGATTGTAATCATCTAATTTTTGAATTGTATTATCTTGGCTTGTTTTGGTACACATTCTTACAGATGGCTTCCTTGGTTTTCACCTTTAAGATTTGATTTTGTTCAAGTCAAAGCCTATGAAGTGGTTCTGAGCACAGCTCCTTTCAAAGCATATGCTTTTCTATAGAAGCAAGTGTGTCACAAGTTTGCATACCCTTGTAGTAAAAATCTTTTGCTTGTTTGTGTCGAATGGGGGAAAGAAAAAGAGAAATTCCTTGAAAACTTCGAATTTCTTGATCACCCTTTCTGGATTGAGAATGTTATACTTGTGCTTGGGTTGAGGTTTCCACCATTTCTTATGTTCATTAAGAAAATGTGAGTAGCAGTGACATGTGGGATGTACATTACAAGTATTTTTGTTGACATTATGGGGTTTAAAGGCCTGGACTAAAACATCAATGGTTAACTAATGTGTCATTTGCTTGGAGATTTGTGTTTCTCTATTCTTTTTGTCATCTTTTCCATGTAATGCCTAAGTATATGGATAAAGAAATCCAATTCGACTGTTCATGCACAATGACATTATGAGGATAATTGCCAAAATTTTATTAAACAGGAAAATTTGTAATGTTATTTCTTTTGTAGGGAATAATGGTGATATTTAGCATGTTGGTTCTTTTTTTTCTTATGATCAGGTAAGAATTATGAGTGTTGCATTATTGCCTATGATTTTATGATCTTTCTTATTGAAACATGGAATGGTGTCATGGAAGCTATAACCCCTAGATAGGGTGGATTGGTGGAACAGGATTCAAGTAGCTGACCCATGTAGTTGGGATAAGGCTTAGTTGAATTGAGTTGCTTTTGTGAGAACTGCTAAATAAGGAAAGTTAACAGATGCTTTTGCAGTAAAAAATTGTGGCAATATAGTATTTAATTTTTGCAATGAAATTACTGTAGCATCCTGTCCAAAGAACATAATTCAATATACAATAATAATTGTCTCATGAATTTTAGGTAAACAAATACTATGATCTTGTCACCAGCTTCTATGAGTTTGGCTGGGGAGAGTCTTTCCATTTTGCACCCAGGTAGGTTTTGACCAGGTAATATTATCTTAGGAGGTTCCATTTCTTTCATCTACAAAGGAAAAGTTCAATCTGGATCCTCATTATGGTGTATTTGAGATGTATTAATCAAGAACTTCGTATATCACAGATGGAAAGGGGAGTCTCTTAAAGAGAGCATCAAGCGCCATGAACATTTTCTTGCATTACAGCTAGGTCTGAAACATGGCCAAAAGGTTTGGTTTGCTTCACACAGCGATTCTTGCAGTGTAACAGGATAAAATCTGACAATCATGAGATGATTATCATTTGGTGCAAAGTGGTAAAGTTGTGATTTGGCTTGTCACCATAGGTGTTAGATGTTGGATGTGGCATTGGTGGGCCATTAAGAGAAATTGCTCGATTTAGGTAACTTGTTTTATGATTCAAGGATTCAACATTCATCTTGTTCTAGAAAATGGAAACCCTTGATTCTGAAGATTTGGTTGGACACTCATTGTGCCAATATAAGTCAAGGACTAATCAAAACATTGCCTTCAATTTATTTCCATAATTGTGTAAAAAACATATTTGGGTGCCTAGTCATTTGTCTGTGCACTACTCTTTGGTTCTTGATGACTTTGAAACAGAAGCCTGAAGGGTGATCTTCAGGTTTGGATAGTTTTCTGTGGTTGGAAAAGTTGATACAAATCAGCAAATATTCGCTGATTTGTATTGTGTTGCAGCCTACCTGAAAACAAATAGTTCTAACCTTACAATGTATCCCATAAATATGTGCCAATATATCCCAGTAACACTTAAATAGTGTAACCTATCTGCGATATGAGATTCTCTCGTATAAATATTCAATGTTAGGTTAAATGAACTGTTCATTTCTATGAAATTTAAAGCAACCCTTGCATTTTGTTTATAGATGTAGGAAAACCCATTTAAGTGGCCAATTCTTTAAACTTTAAGCTGTTTAATGTTGCTATCAGACATGAATGACCACTTCTTTTTACAACTCCTGGATTAAAGACACCAATTTGGGAAAATCAAAGTTCGAAACCGAGGAATTGGGTCTTTCAACCAATGACAATTTATTGGAGTTTCTTTATTAGTATGCTTTGGTACATCCACTAGTTTCAGACTATAGTGTAATGGTGTAAAGGCATCATATCCACCAACCCTTGATTCATCTACTTTAGATTGATCCTTAAATCTCGGAGTTTCCACATTACTATATATATATATATGTTTCATGCCATTACTGCCTTAACTACTCCTTTGTGCTTGTTTCTCCCTATTTCTTTCTTCTTTTTAATCATTCTTTGTTTATATGTTGTCTTGAGAGGCAGCTGCCGGTGTCTTCCTACTTTTCTCCCAAACTGGTTTAGCTGTGCCATGACATTGCAGTATTGAGTTTCTCCTCAAGAATTTACACTTTAACGTATCTCTATGGAACTTTTTGAAATTTCAGACAATTATCTGACTCGTCTGTTTCCAAGAGAAGGTTCTTAGAAGTTTGACCTTCTCTAGTGATCTGTTGCAGCTCAACATCCATCATAGGGTTGAACAACAACGAGTACCAGATATCAAGAGGAACAGTATGTATTTATCTATTTGTTGTGCAATATGATACCCTCTAACCGTTTTCATTTATGGTTTTATACTTGGTTTCTGTAGTGGGTTTCCCATTACAAAAAGTCACAATCCTTTTTGCTAGTCGCTATTATGATTTGGGTCATCTTTGTAGCAATTATAAGTGTTGGTTGCTCCACAGGAACTAAATCACATTGCAGGAGTGGATACAACCTGCAGTTTTGTGAAGGTTGGTATGTTCTTATAGTGAACGCTTTTCTTGTGGGCTGATGTTTTTTCCTGGGATTTCTTTTGGCTTACTAATTTTTCTAATGTTATGTCATCATCTATGGCTAAACGGTTCTAACATTTTTACCTTTCTTTTTTATTTCTTATTTTGAAAATGCCAGCTTGCTAAGTTGGTAAAGACTGCTGCGGTCTATTCGATGGTCTCTTCTTAAAACTCACCTTCCCCTACTAACAACTAGCGTGAATCAGCTTGAAATAATGAATTCTTAGGATTTATATTTAGATGTTTGGCTAAAGGTTTTTATGCTAGCTGCCAACCTGACACAACCCTCTTGCTTTATTTGGGCTTGGGATCGATAGTGCAAAAAACACTGAAAAATAATAATTTTATCATTTCTGGACCACTTGATGGTCATTGTTTTATGACAATGCAGGCTGATTTCATGAAAATGCCATTTTCTGACAATACTTTTGATGCAATATTTGCAATAGAAGCTACCTGTCATGCACCAGATACGGTATGTCCATCCACAATCCTCAATTCTGAACTCATGTTAGTAATTATGCCTTGGTTTGCTTGCACATCAAGTTCCTTGTTTAACCTTTGTTTTATGGATGAAATAGTTTAGATGCTACAGTGAGATCTATAGAGTTTTAAAGCCTGGCCAGTGTTTTGCTGCATATGAGTGGTGTATAACTGATTCCTTTAATCCTAAGAACCAAGAGCACCAGAAAATCAAGGTGATATATTGTTAGAAACACAAACTGCTTCTGTCTCCCTTCAACTTATTTTTGCATGCTTATTACACAAACTTGCTGTAATGAATATAGGCAGAAGTTGAGCTTGGTAACGGCCTTCCAGACATCAGGTCAATGAGACAATGCCTTGAAGCTCTGAAATTTGCAGGATTTGAAGTGAGTAAGATGGTTGTTGCACTTTCTACCGATTTTTTCGCTCTGAAGTTAAAAAAACATTTAAGTTGATGATTGTTGCACTTTCTGCCGAGTCTTTTTCTCTAAAATTAAAAAACATACAAGTTGATCGGAGTAAGAAATTGTCTGTCTTTGTTACATAAGGTCATATGGGAGAAGGATCTTGCGGTGGACTCACCTCTCTCTTGGTATTTCCCTCTGGATAAAAGTCAATTCTCACTAACTGGCTTCCGTCTAACAGCTCTGGGTCGTTTCATTACAAGAAATTTGGTAAGACTTCTTTGGACTCTCATTTGTCTATAATGTTACATCATTTTTGAAGCCTGAGAAATCTTGTTTGTGGGTAACGTTGTTCATCACAAAATGTATTTTCTTCTTTTTCCCTTTGTTAATATCTTGTAAGCATTTTACAATTGCATATTGTTCTACTTTGTAGGTCAAGGTCTTAGAATTTATGGGCCTTGCTCCAGAAGGAAGTCAAAGAGTTCAATCTTTTCTGGAGAAAGCTGCAGAAGCACTCGTTGAAGGTGGAAGGTGAGAATTATTTCCCTGCAAAAATGTCAATTGCTTCCCAAATCCTCCTTTCGGGAAGATTGTCTCCTCCGGAGGGGGTAGCGCTCTGGTTAGCTAAACCGAAACTTGTCGCACATATAGGGAATAATAACTTGTCGCACATATAGGGAATAATCCCTAGTCGACGTTTCCTTTTCAATACATCTCTGCCTGAAAAGGCGCATCTACAGACGCATCAATAAAACCAATCCTAAGTTAGTTTTTGGTACTCTACTTGCGGATTAAGAATACAAAATAAGACAAGAAGAAAAATACATCATTTCATGCTTCTTTTTTAATACAATTCATATTTATATCATATTTGAAGTAAGCTAGTTTTTCTTTCCCTTTGTAATTTTTATATCATATTTTTATCTATTAAAATATGGTTGTTTATTTTTATCAATTGCACACACATATATGCACATTCATACTGACAGATTAATGCAATTATTTCACATAGGAAAGAGATTTTTACACCAATGTACTTCTTTTTGGCTCGGAAGCCTCATTTGAACAGTCAAGAATTTGGCAGTGCAGCAGAAGCTTCATGAGGATTTCAACTCTTCCTATTTGAATCTTGCCCTGCTCCCCAAGAGCTGGGAGTTGATCTAAGAGAAGTAACTAGCCAATTTAGGCTTAATTTTGTTGGGACTCCGTAAAACCGCAAACTATGTAAGATTGAACTGACAAACAAGCTAGTTGACTACTGTTTTGTGAGCTGAAGGCTTGTCTAGTTTGTCAGCATATTTTCCATATCTTATTATTGTTGGGCTCTTTACCTTATTCCAAAAATCTGTGAATTCTTACTCATGCACATGGCATTTTAAATCATTTCAAATATGAGAAGAATTTGGGCTGACTCTTCATGAAGGTGTGTGAATAGCACGACCTTTTTCTACAACTTTAATGTACATACAGAGTATGACTTACGATAAATCGATTAGCATGTGATGATGGTTGAAAAGTTGCCATGGTTGAAGGCCAGAAAGGAAAAGTCAAAGATGGAATGAAGCCTAATATCAAAGAAAGGCTGAGTTACCCCCCTCTTAGGGCCTAGACCTCATATCCCTTAAACATAGAATGTCCACATGGGCCTACGATTTGTGAGAGGCGCAATTGTGAGACTTTTGCCCAAAACAACCCTAAGGTATTTTAGACATGCGTTTCATGAGGGCCCTTAAAGGCCTACATCGATGAACACTAAAAGATGGACTTGGAAAAGATAGGAATACACCATGGGTAAGACCGGAGATAGACCTGGACCATACCACCCCAAGGCAAATGGTGAAACCCCGAAACACAAACCTTGGGCAGTGGCAAAGGGTGATTCATCTGAAGTTTCCCCAGCCTTTAACACGTACCCAAAAGAGACGTTACTAGAGGCAAAAGGCATTGGAAAGAAAATTACACATTTGAGTGTCCTTAGGGTAGGACAATGAAGGTTTAAGTTAGGTCAGAGATCTTAAAGAAGGAGACGGTCCTCATTGAAATTGGCCACAAGGAAAAAAGGCCAGAAGGGTACAAGGAAGTAGAGCCCTCCTTGGAAGTGATTCTGGCTTTTGTGGAGGATTTGGTGATAAGAGGATGATTTGTTAAAAGACGTGCAGGCATCCCCGAAAGCTAAGGAAGAATTGGTGCATAAATTGCAGTTTGGGGATAAATCCCCAACAATAGTGAGCTGCAATATGCTGACTTTCCCGGTGATGTTTCAAGTCCAACTGGGCCAACTGTCTTTCATTGAGGACACTTTTGGGGACTGCTCTATTGCAATAAAGAACCTCAAATGAGTAAAGAAAGATGAGAGAAAAATAGAGCTCCCAAATAAGATTTTATTTGATAAGCCAAATGATAGTATGACTCAACATTTGAAGCCCTTGTACATATCAATATATATCGATGGTTTCCTGGTGTGAAGGGTCCTATAGATAATAGAACAGCCATTAATATCCTTCCTTACAACATGTTGAAGGTGCTTAAGAAAACAAAATCCGACTTATACCTTCAAACATTGTGGTGGGTAGCTTCATAGGGGCAATCACAAAAGCAAAGAGAATTCTCCTTGTGGAGATTACAATTGAAGCGACCCTAAATTCAAGGCCTTATACAAGCGGGAACATGAATCATTACTCACAGATCCTTAAATATTTTCATTGTATATTTTTTTTCTTTTTGTTTTTAATATTCATAACATGTCACAAGTCCGCATTCCCATTAATACTTACACAACGATATAGAATTAAATCACAATATTTAAATACTCTTGATGTGCAGCGAAAAATAACCCATTCACTTATATAATGGAAGAAAAACTCAAACATATAAACATTCTAAACATCCATATCACTAATCTCTCACCATCACTGTAGAAGAGAAAATATCTAAACCAACCTCTAGTTTGTAAAACTTACAAATCATAAAAACTGAGTATCAAAACTTAATACAATCCAACTATAAGGTCAAACATGAAATATAAAGTCCATAGACATGTTGAAACCAATATAATGAATGGCATCTACTAGCACGTCTCCCTCAAAACTCTAAGTGCTCCAATGGAATGTACCTGTACACTATGATTCACCTGAAAAAAAATGTTATGAAAGGGTAGTTTCACGGTTCGTGAGTAGGAATACAAAACCTACAACTAGAATGGATGGTTGAACATGAGTTTTTCAATACAAAATACTTAACATGCTTCTATATAGAATATTAAACATATTTCAGCATTTAGACATGATCAAGATTACATTCATCAATTACTATACATCACAAGATACATATATATTATCCTTATGATACGTCATATAAGATCTATACATGGTAATATGCATGATTTTACTTCTAAGCGATCATTATTATTTGCTTGACAAGGTATACAAAATATTTCATGATGAACATTTACTAAACAATTCAAGTTAGTTGTTTAGCATAGTTTATAATAAGCATTCCCTATCCTTTCGCATGCATAGC
Organism: Platanus orientalis; assembly: GCA_025762735.1. Lineage (NCBI taxonomy): Eukaryota > Viridiplantae > Streptophyta > Magnoliopsida > Proteales > Platanaceae > Platanus > Platanus orientalis. The sequence goes on along the minus strand of JAOXJP010000003.1, from coordinate 15,814,767 downwards.
TTATACACTCATAACATGATTATACATATACGATTCATCTCATAGAAAATATGTATAATTTTCAAATGGCTACCAATTATAATATTACATTTGCATAATAGAATATATGAGATTCAATTTCCATATTCAACATGTAAAATTTTATCTTAATGTTACCACATGCATTACTACTTTTATAAACACTTTATCATTTTCCTTACATCATTCATTTTTCTTTTATTTGTAATCATCTTTTGCATCCCCAACTAGTTAATGTCATTCACTACTTGTCATTTATTAATTATTTTTCATTTGATTCATTAGTTCTTTTAACTAAGTTACTTATTCCTTTATCAGTTTCTTCATCTTTTCATATGTCAAGGCTTTAAGATAAATTGTTATTTTCTTTATTTGTCACTTATCATGGGTTACCTATCATCTATCATGATCCACTTATCACTTATTAGCTTTCATTGTCCTACTTTTGAATTGTACCCCAACGGGAGGGCTATCATACATTTTCCTTTCATGATACTTTCTTTTCCTACATAACTTATGAGCTTCTCTTTATTTATGAGACTTATATGTTTTCATTCTTTATCTTGATATTTTCTTTCTTTACATAACTTATAAACTTTACTTTACTTTTGAAGCTTATGTACTTTCTTTTTATTTTCTTGACATTTTTATTTTTTATGAAATTTCATTTTCTTATTATCATGGTTTCTTCAAAAGTATTTCAAATATGTCAGCCTAAAAGATGTAATATTTAAAATGACAAAGTCAAGTTAGTCATAAAATGGACGCCTCATTATACAAAAAGAGCATCAGACAAGCGACCATGCCAAGAAGTTCATGATTTGCACAAATGGAATCAAACCATCTTGCATAAATCATGAGGGGCTTTTGTTGGTGCAAATTTTATCCTACTTCAAAAGAAAGAAGGATGTGGGGTCAAATAAAACCAAATCAAATGTAAAAGAGGCTATAAGATTATAACACGTGGCCATACCCAAATGTGATGATTTGATGCCATCATAAATAATATATGTGGATAAGTCTAGCCACACACTGAAACATCCGTAGAAGTGAAGCTGTCCTCAAGGAGTGAAGTTCATGCTGGGTTCTCATACGACTGACATGTTTCCAATTCCCCAAGGTCAAAGTTGAGTCAAAGCCAAATGTTGAGTTGAATACCTGAACCTTGCTTATCAGTAAGGATGTGGTTTAGATGACATAAGGATTGAAAATCCTGATAGACTCAAACTCTGTAAACTATACCTAGAGTCGTTGAGGATAAGGACCATCAAAATAAATCATGATCGAAAAATGAGTATCTTGTTATTTAGTAACCATCTATAAGCCTGAGAAAGCCAAGAAGGATAAATCTCAATTCCACAAATATAGGAGAGATAAGGGTTACATAATTGCCTAATTATCTATAGAAATATGGAATCATTAATAAGGAAGGAAAAAATATTTTTCAATTAGAAAAAGAGTTTTCTCAAAATGCAAGTGAGAGAGGCAAAAATAAAAGCTTCAGTGGACTAGCAAGCGTGGAGGAGGAAATCAAAGATAACTTTAGTAAGATGATGTTACAATCTTGTATAAGATATGTTTAAAATATCATAAGTTCACATCTTTGTTTTATATATTTTTCTTGTAAACCTTAATTAGAGGTATTCTATCTCCCTTATTTAGAAAAGATGTAAATAATAGATTTGATTAAAAATCCGGAGAAGTGTAATCCCCTAAAAACAAATCATAAGTAAAATCATTCTAAACGAATGAGTAATTTAAGACATGCAATGAAAAAAATAATAATTTTGACATTTGACTTGTCTACTAGCTTTCAAAGCTTGGCACATCAGTTTCAATAAGTTTTTGCAAACTTTGATCATTTTGTATCTTATCATCAACAAGTCTCAAACAGTTTGGTATTTAAAATTTCAGTTTGATTATCAGTTTTTTTAGTGATTCATTCATTTATTAATATTCATTATTTTAGTGTTACTTCATATTATTGCTTTTTTGGTGCAAATATGTGGTGAAGTCACTTGAATTTGGTGGTTAGACAAATGACTGAGAAATCATTTTTAGTTTACTCCTTGTTTTCTCCGATGCCTATCCTACAACCATGGATGGAACCAAGCTATGTAGACTGTGGCAATGTAGAGTTTGGTTAAAACGACCATTATAGCCAAAATATAAATAATGACCGAAATTTTAGTTATGACCCACCATTCATTAAACAGGGGCTTGAGGGGTATAATAGGATTACTTTCCCACCACCATGGGTGGAACCAAGCCACACAGGCCTTAGGAATATGAATTTTGGACAAAATAGCCATTTAGGCCAGAATGTAAATGATGACTGGAATTTAAAAAAAAAAAAAAAAACAATTGTTCCCTAAACAGGGGCCTGGGAAGAAACTGTTGTTCCAACAATTAATGGGACATAATAGATCTCCTTTTCTACTATCACAAGTGGAAAAAAGGTCATTATGGTTATCATGGCCAAAATAGCAACAACAACAATAGCAACCGAAATGAAAAAAACTTTATTTATGACCCATTGGGGCACAATAAACCTAATTTTTTTCCATCACTGGTGGAATTAGATTATACAAGCCTTGATAATACATATTTCGGTCAAGCTGGCCATAACGGCTAGAATGAAAATAACGGTCTAAATGGCTAAAGTTTTACTTATAACCCCTTCTTTGATGAACAAGGACTTGGGAGCAACTTTATAACCAATCAAGGGAACTGGAATATCAACCACAACTTTCATCGGTTTATCAGTAACCTCCATAAGTTTGGATACCTATGGACCAAGCGGACTTTACGAACTTAATCTAGGAGGCTATCAATTTCAGCATTATAAGAAGGAATAATCAGCCCATTTGTTGGAAACCGTATCAAATGTGGAACAATTTTCCACCATTTATTTCTGGAAACACACAAGATGACCAAAATGGTTGTTATGACCAAATTAATGGCTACTACAACAACATGCCACCATATGATAGTGGATTTGGGTGGCAATCATCATCATTGTTACATGTGCAAAATTGTGGTCATATGCTAACTCTTCATAAAAGGAATGAGATGCCAATAGAGAATTACATTGGCTAAAACTTTAAGACAAAAATTACCCCAATGTCTACCATGGTCGAAATAACAACTACCACTATGATGTGCCATTGTAAGATGGAGGATTTGGGTATACACCATCACTCATACATCTCGGGGGTAGCAAGTTGATTAGTCAGTCAAGCCTACATCCTACGGGTCACTATTGCCACAAAAGCAACCTTAGTCACCAATTATTTCAAATCGGAATGAGGTACCAAGGGGTTAGAAATTCTCATAAATTATCTTTGGGAAGGTCAACCAATTTGTAGTTAAGTACATTGGTCACTCTATAATACATAAAGAAGAGGCATTGCCCAATGATTTTTTGAAATTGATGTTATTTAAGAATTTGTTTGTAACTCTAACCTTTATACTGTACATAAATATATCTTGTAATTTGGTTCTAACATGAAAATTAAAGACACCACCAGATGTTGGTTTATTATGTTATGTTTCTTCAAATTTTGATTAAAGTTGAATCCACAATATCAGCCAGGACTGATGAAAATTATGTGATCAAAACATTGGTTAGGAAAATAATGAAATGACCGAAAAGTGGTCATAATTGGAAAAATTTGGCCGCCTTTAATAAAAATGAAATGATTAATAATTTCTGCTAACAATTATAAAATTCCAACCGTGATTAAAAAACATTTGGTCACAATTGAAAAATCGGTCAAAGTCCGATTGAAATTTTTTTGATCAATTGAAAGATTGATTAGTTGGCAGATGGAATTGGTTACAAAAGACGACAAATAAAAAAACCATTAGTTTCAGTTTATTACATTACATCTTTTCAAATTTTACAAATTTAAAGATACGAGGGGACAAATGTTGAGACCAAAAAAGTGTAACAGGTGACAGGTGGGTACAAGTGGTACTAGATACTAATCTTAAGGACTTTGGATTCTTTAGAAGAATATCACATGGCCTAATAAAAGAGAAGTTAAAAAAGATGGAGATTATTAAATTGAGACATGTGACAGAAGTAGATCTCTATGAGAAGATATTTAAAAAACATGGATAGATGACACAAAGTGAATGAAAACTTGGAAAAAAAAAAAAAAAGTCTTCACATTATTATCCAATAATCATTTCCCAAATCTCAGCAACATGGGGAAGAAACATGGAACATATGACAAAAAAAAAAAAATATTAAGGAAAATCTAGAGCAGCAACTATCTTAAAAATTTGGATGCAAAGAAAGAGATGTGCGAGAGCAGATTTCTAGAAGAGGGTCATGATGCAAATGAAAGAATGAATGATGGGCTTCGTAAACTCTATCAACAGTTAACACATGAGAAGAGTCGTTTCTAGAGGGAAAAGAGGCCATCTCCATGAACATACAATCATGGAAGAGATGACATAGACTACTCCGAAAGAGTTTATAAATACAGCAAAATTGTAAGAGGAAGATCATTTCTAATAGATTAACAACAACAATGTCTATTTCAATTTATCCTGTTTAGCCTACCTAGTTTATGTTGATTTCTAATCTATTATGGAGTTGTTATTTTATCATTTACTAGAATCTTTGCTTATAATTTGTCAACAAGAAGATTTTAGGAACTTGGTATGAGAATTTCATCCTGATTTAAAAAACCCCCAATCTGTAATTTATCATTGACCAATTCTCAAAGCTTGGCACACACGTTTGAGTCAGTTTCTACACAAACTTTTTTCTGTATCTTGTTGTCAACAAGTCTTAAACAGTTTGGTATTTCGAATCTTAGTCTGATTATCAATTTTATAAGTGACTCATTTATTTAGTAGTGTTCATTTGCTTAATTTTACTCATAATATTGCTGTCTAATGCAAAAATGTGAAGTCTTTATTTTTACAAACTCATTTGGAAAGAACCCTTCCCATCCGAAATCGTCTGAAATCAATTGATATTAATGGCTGGACATACGATTGGAAAACCATTTTTCAGTCTATCAGTTGTTTGCTCCGACGCATGGGGTTGTTGGAAAGACCAGACCTTGTGCTCACGTGGCACTGACCTTTTCCTTCACTTCCGTTCATGGCTATGAAATTCCATAAAGAAGGGTTGCATGCCCGTCGTAATCCTCAAGTCGAATTCCATCAACTGCGATCATCGTTGAGAGAAACGGGACAGCGGTTGTGAAAGAAACATATGTGAAAGAAACTCGAGAAACTGGCGCCATTGAAGAGCTGTTTTGAAAGATTGAGATTTCAGAAGCGTGTTTCATCTTTTGTTGCTACAATGGTAGTGCTGACGATATGGTGCTTAAGAGGTTGATGATGATGGCTGTCATGTAATCCATGGATACAAAACCCAATTTGAAATAAGATTGGTCAAAATTAACTAAAATGAATTTAAAAAAGAACAAGAAGATGCAAAAAAATTGAACTTTCTTTATTCATTCAATAACATTGAGAAGAAAAAATAGTGACGTATGTAGGGAGTTAAAGGCAATGAATTAGACCTCCCTCCAAAAAGAAAAAATATTCTCTAATTTTGTTAGGTATTTGATCAAACAACAGAATAAAGAATGAAGTCTGTAATATCCACGGCCATAGTCTTGGTGTTGCAACTACCCAGCCGGGCGGAGACATCAGCGGCGGCGTTACTGTCGGCAGTAGGGTTATGAGGGTGGTGGCGGAGGTGGAGGTCGTGGTGGTTGGAGGGAGGGTGGTAATACATCCGCGCTGTATGTGGGCAGTGAGAATGGAACCGGGCTGCAATCCTCACCCCTGCATCCAAAATCTCTACATACTTCCCCATCTTCTCTCTGTTTCTTCCTTTCTTCCTTATTAGGCTCTACCTCTAAAATGTCAAAACTGAAAGATAAGAGATGGGAATAAGGAAGAAGAAAAGAGAACCAAAATGAAGAAACTCAAATTAAACATCCCAAAGGTACGAACCGTGAGATTGAGAGCAGAAGGAATTGCTTGAAGCAATTGGGGAAGAGAAGCCCTTATTTATAGTTAAACGCCTTCTCTCTTCTCACTGTACTCCACCTCCTTCCTCTCTATTTCTTTTTCTTTTTCTTTGTTTTTTCAGTTCAACCAGCAACCACAAAGAAGTTGATTATGATATGATGGGTATGCGGTGCATAGGAGAAAATGCTTCTTTACTAAACCATTTCTTGACTCGATCCACCTGAACCCAACCGGGCTTTGCAGGTATGTGTTAGGTTCATATTGTAGGGTTCCGAGTCGGTCTATGTGGGTATTTGGAACCCAATTTGGCCCTTCTAAACCGGGAAAAAATTAGGTGAAAACGAATCTAGTGAGGACTGTGCAAACAGCATCAGGATTGGACACATCAGCACCAAAAAGTGATAAGCCCCCCCCAAAAAGTGTAAATCACTTTTCTGTACTGATGCGTCAGTCCCTCTGGTAC
>JAOXJP010000003.1:15760156-15808180 GCA_025762735.1 Platanus orientalis | reverse complement strand
GACATCAGGGCTAACACATCAGTGCAGAAAAAGTGATATACACTTTTTGGGGGATGTTTTTCACCTTTTGGCACTGATGTGTCAGCCCTGATGTCATTCCAACTTTAGCTACTCGCTTAGTTGTCTTACCCAATCCTTTTACAATTTAAATAGGTGTTAAAGACTCCATGGACTTGTGTCTTGGGCCACTTGGGCCCCATGTATTGGGTCTCTATGGACCAAATATTTTAGTCTTCTATGAAGCCGAAAGCTTTGGGCCTCTTTAGACTAAAACTGACCCCCATGGCCAAGACCTCAATGGATCATAAAATGGGCCTGAATTGGACCTTGCTACAAGAGGTAAAGTAATTCCATACGACTAATGAGTTTGGATAAAGACCACTATGGGTCATGAAATGACCTCTTAAGCCAAATGTTTTGTGCTTAATTTTCTCTTGTATTACATGGGAACTAGCTGCAATGGGTTGTATTGGCACGTAATTGAGTAAGTGTGCTTCTTCCTTCATATAAACCAAAAGAGAGAGGAAGTTCTCTCATTTGAGAACCCATTAAAGATCATGGGCGTCCACGGATAACAAACTGTTGCATGTTCGGGTTGACGGGTGGTTTGGGTGACTGTCGTTCTTTTCCCGCGATGTCTCGAGAGCAGTCTTATCAATGACGAAGAATCCGCTCTTCGATCTCTTTCTCTCTTCACAATCGGACATCTTGGCAGAAAGCCTGGCTGGAGAGTGTTGGATGTGTTGAAGGTTCGGGTGGACCATGCCAACCTACACCATACCACCTGATGCGTGGCAACTGGCAAGTGACTGCTCTATGTTGGCATATAGGATCAAAACGTGAGTTGCTTGTTCAGTGAACCTCTTGAAGAAGGCCAGATATGTGTTTGATCCCAGGAACATAAGAGTGAACAAAGAAACAAGACGAATGATATGTAGAGGAATTAGGAGGCACAGATATCCATATACTTGAACTACACCATTTGAGTGAGTTCATAGCAGAAGCCCATCCGGCAGTTTGGTTGGGAAAGAAAGATGCAAAGTCTCTATCTTGGGTCAGGACTGCATGCACTGGTGCCTACCCGGTGTCCCGAATGAACACCGTTTTAAGGGAACGATGAACAACACGAATCCTTTGAGATGGAAACTGTTTTTCTGATCCGATTCGGGTCTGACAATCCAAACCAGTTGAACGGATATTTTGGGGTTTTGATCTGTGATATATAATAAGGTTTCCATATATATATAAAATGGTAGTGTCTGTAGTGTTTATAGTGAATTACAAGCTGACACATATTGTATTTGGGGTTCAAAAATGTGTTCAGGTGTAAAGAAAGAGTCACCAAATTCAAAAACACATCATGTATCAATCAATGGCATGCTTACAAAAGGCACACCCCCACACACACACACATATATGTTCTTGTTCATGTTCGCAGGTTTTGATAAGAGTTTTGGGAGGTGACTTTTTTTTTGGGTTTTGAGAGAGTTTAATTTTTTGGATTTTGGGAAGGAAGAAAATGTTCCATGATGATAAAGTGTCTGTAGTGTTTATGGTGAATTATAAGCTGACACGTGGTGTGTTTAGGATTCAAAAAAGTGTTCAGGTGTAAAAAAAGAGACACCAAATTCAAAAACACATCATGTGTCAATCAATGGCACACCTACATAGGCCTGTGTCAACACAAACAATCATTCTCTTTTTGGGAAAACCTTTTGTACTTTGTAATTTTCGTTATACTAGAAGTTTTTTACCGTCTTCACTCGTGGATGTAGGCAATCTTGCCAAACCATGTTAAACCATGTATTTGTATGATTGTTCTTTTACGATATTTGTTTCTTGTTTCCTTTCACATTGCTACAAACTTGAATCCATTCCATTTTGTCACAAATAGAGAGAGAGAGAGAGAGAGAGAGAGAGAGATTTAATCAAAAAGAGAAAATATGTGACAATCAAATGGCTTTGATACCCTGTAGAAATTCAGATAATGAATCTTTATTAATTGAATCAGATATCTCCTCCATATTGTATTTTTCTTTCTTCTTCTACATAACCAAGACCTTTTCAAAGGCTGCTAAACTACCACAATAGTGTAATGCAATGTTTGCTAAGATTGATGCACTTGATAAATATCTAACTTGGATCCTCACCATATTACCTCCTAGCAAGAAACCCATTGGTTGCAAATGGGTTTATAAAAGCAAGTTTAATTTTAATGTTAATGAAAGCAACAAGGTATTTCTTGTTGTTAGAGGTTACACTCAAAAAAAGAGTCTAGATTACAAAGAAACTTTTGCACATGTTACAAAACTTGTCAGTGTGCATTGTGGTTTTGTTGTGGTTGCAGTCAAAGATTGGTCTTTAGACCAACTTGATGTTCACAATGCTTTTCTAAATGACGATCTCCATGAAGAAGTTTACATGTACATCCCACCAGGTTTTTCTCAATAAGGGAAGAATCATGTGTGTCGTACTTTCTTCAATGATTCAGCATCCACCTTTGTCTTGGTGTATATTGATGACATTATCATCATAAGTAGCAATCCTAATGTCATCAACTCTTTGACAGATTTCAAAGCAATCATTTTCACATCAAAGATCTTGAGTCCTTAAAATATTTTCTTGGGATAGAGATTGCTTGATCCAATCAAGGTATTTTCTTTAGCCAATGAAAATATACTCTTAAACTTCCAAATGATATTAGTCTCTTAGGGAGTCATGTTGCTGAGACAGCCATAGAACAACACTTCAAGCATACATCTACGAAAGAGATTTTTCTTGATAATTCTCTTATACTATGAAATAATTTTCATAATCTTCTTATGTAGATTTGTGTAGATATATTAGAATATTTTTTAATTTGTAACCATATATTATTGTACACAATCACTCCCTTGAATCAGGGAGATTATATTGTAGTACATTACAAATATTCCTCATTGGAATACAACAAGAATCACGTTGAAATTTTTTCCCTTAATCTAATTTTATCATGGTATTAGAGCTTTAGGAGTTAAAACGATCCACCATCATCATCGTCTCTCCCATCTCTTACTTTTATTCTTCATGGATCCTTCATTTTCAAATTCTTCGGATCTTGATTCTAACCATTACTTTATCCACCCATCTAATAGTCCAAGAGTTATGCCTATCTCTTAACCCCTGATTGGTGATAACTATGTCACTTGGTCTTGGACCATGAGTATGGTGATTTCAGTAAAGAATAAAATCAGTTTCATTGATGGTTCCTTGAAGAAGCCTACTACCACTAATTCATTTTTCTCATGTTGGGAACGCTACAATCACATGGTCCTTTCATGGATTTTCAACTTTATCACATAGGATCTTACCCATAGTATCATCTATACTAACACCGCCTTCAAAATTTGGATAGATCTTCATGATCGTTTTTCTCAGAATAACACACCACTCAAATTTTAAATTAAACGAGTCATCGCCTCTCTCCAACATAAAAGTATCCCTCTTGTTGCTCATTTTAATAAGCTTAAAAGCCTATGGGATGCATTAGCTTCATATCAATTTCTTTCATCTTGTTCGTGTGGTGTCCTAAAAGAACCTTTAGAGTATCAACAACAAGAATGTGTTATACAATTTTTAATGGGCCTTAACGATTCTTACACTACCATTCATAGCCAAATTCTTTTCATGGATCTGTTGTCCTTAGTGACTCATTCCTATTATATTGCAAGAGGAAACAAAACGTGAGTTGCATGTTTCTCCTTCTAAAGTTGAAGCATATTCATTGTTGGCTCAAATAAATCTGGTGTTGATTCATCCAACATTGATACTCGTAGAAAGGGTTAGTCTCGCCCTAAGTGTGATCATTGTGGTAGACAAGGACATTACATTTCTGCATGCTACAAACTACTTAGATACCCCCCTAAGCCGTCTGCTAATTATGTTACCATATATAAAGTATATCGTAGCCTTGCAACAAGGCTAATAATGCATCATTTTCTTCCGATCTAGTAACGTCCACTGTGGCAGCTCCCACCATCACTCTAGAACAGTTCCATCATCATTTATCTTTGTTAAGCAAAAGAAATACTTAGCCTTCAAGCAATTTGGAAAGTAATATCATGTGTTGCTCTTATAATTTTCCTATGCCGTCTACTTAGATCATAAACACTTGAGCAACACGTCAAATGTCTGATTCTATTTTTATTTTTCCTCATCTATTCCAACAAATAATGTTTCACCTATTCAGTTTCCAAATGGTAATTTGGTTCTTATTTCTTATATGGTTTTTATTTTTCTTTCTCATTCACTTCAATTAGACAATGTTCTTTGTGTCCCTTCTTTTCATTTTAATTTAATTTATGTTTGTCATATAATAAAGTCTTTTAATTGTTCTGTCACTTTTTCTCATAATTCTTGTATTTTTCAGGTTTTGTCAACAAAGAGGATGTTTGGTGTGGGTAAAGAGAAAAACAGACGTTATCTCATTTAAACCACCAAAGTTTAGGCTATTGCTCACTTGTTAACCTTTGACTTATGGCATTGGAATCTTGGACATCCTTCTACTTCATGGTTTCAAATTCTATCACAGTCGAAATCATTTATTTTTAATAAATGTTATTGTCATATTTGTCCACTTGTTAAACAATCTAGATTATTGTTTCTTTCTAGTACTATCTCTATTTCTTTTCCTTTTGAACTCGATCATTATGATATTTTGGGAGGTTACAAAACACCATTTTTATCTAAGGTTCATTTTTTCTTGACAATACTTGACAATTTTCCCATTTCACATGGGTCTACTTGATGCATGTTAAATCTAAATCCAAATACTATTTAATTTTTTTATTTTTTTTGTAATGGTGAATACTTAATATATTACATTTGTTTGTATGATCCGCATTGATAATGTAATACCCCAAAATGCCTTAAAAGGATAAAAATATAATTTTTTTCTGTAAGGGTAAAATTATCATTTTATGTATTCTAAATAAACCATAGAGTGGTTTAGGAACCCTTTGGACTAAGGAAGAAGTATAGAACCCAAGTTTGACCTCAAACTTGTTAAGTTCGAAAGTTATCCTTAAAGTGTATTTAGAAAAACTTTTCGGACCATTAACACCAATCAGGAATGAATTAGAGTACAAGCCATAGACCCTTGAAAATATCTCAAAGTCTACTTTTCAACACAATAAACGGTTCGTAAAAATAATTTTTTTAAAGAAAGTTATGTCTGTTTTAATAAAGGGTGTCTGAATTAGGGGTTCAAGACCCAAGCTTCATGTGCCTGATTGATTAGGGCACATGGAGCATGTATCTCGGGTGACCTCTTGATGCATCTCCAAGATTTTGATCGATCAGGCTTGATGCATCTCTAAGTGTCTGATCAATCAGGCTTGATGCATCTCTAAGTGCCTAATTGATCAGGGTTGGTAAAATGTTGAAAATTATGAATTTTTACATATTATGTCATTTTTAGACGTAACAATCATCCACTGGACCCCTACACAAGTGGGATCTCGTTTATAACGACTTATAACCATTATATGATCTCATTTGGGTCTATTACACCTCTTAGAACATAAAAAAGAAGATAGAGAAAGAGTTTGGAGATTTAGGGAGGAATGAAGATAAATTCTTCCCTAATTTAGTAAGTTCAACCCAATATTGAAAAATTTTGCTACATTAAGTAATTTTCCTCATTTATCATCTTAGTTTCATTCATTTGATGATAGATCTATACTAATTTCTATAGAAGGAGTGGATTTGGGAGATTAAAGGAAAAGAACTTGAGGAAGAAGAAAATGATTTGAAATGATTATAAGTATTCTTGCAAACTAATGTCATTTCCTTCATTATTTCTTGTGGATCTATATAAATTGATGCTGAATTCTACTATTAGATTACTTTTGGCTTGAAAAACATGAGAGACTTTCTCTAATTTGATGTCACTTTAATTGAAAGTGATTTTCATGTAAGTAGAGTAATATTTTCATCATTAATGCTTAATTCATTTGCTGAATTCATGTTATCTATTGAAATCTCATATGAATTGCTATGAAAAATGAATCTAAGCATGTTTTGATCTCATGATTTCCCCTAATGATAGATCTATAGTGTTTTTCTTTGAAATCTATATGTTAAATATGTACTTGACATGGATCTAAGATCAAATTAAAAAGAATTCTCATGAAATTGCCTGTATGAAACATGATATAATTGATTTATGTGAATCTTATTGGTTTGCCATAAAAAAGTGAATTTCTTTGGACTAACATGAAGTTGAACATAAGAAAATGTCTTTGATTGTAATTAAGTATGATTAAAATTTCAATTATCACATATAGACTATGAAATATGAACCAATGATTGACAATTTTGATTCTTTTAAATAAAACAAAGATCTTATGTTATGAAGTATTATAAGAACTACGAATTATGGAAATCTACTTGAAGTAATGATCACATGTGATCTACATGAATGATTTACGAACAATTGAATATGAAATGTGAATGTATTATGATCAGAACTTATTGAACCATGAAGCCTCATTTCATATGTTATGAGAACCCTTATTAAATATTGATATCCTTTGATGTGTTTTAATTGTTTATTGAACTTTGAAATGTCTTTGAACTATTGAACATTCTTTGGACCTTATTGAATTATTAAACCTTTGATAGAATTCTATATTGATGACTTAACATTGGGTTTAAACAAGAAAGGAAATTAACCTTGGGTCTAAACAAGAAAGGGACCTAATGTTAAGTCAAAATAGGGCATAATTCAATTTTTTATGACCTAACCTTAGGTCTAAACAAAGAAGAGACTTAATCTTAGGTCTAAACAAAGAATAGACTTAACCTTAGGTCAAAATAGAGCAGAACTCTATTGGACTTCGAAACATTAAACCTTTAAACATCGTTTGAGACCTCCCATTGGGTCTAAACAATGAAGATTGAACCATTTATGATATTGAACTCCTTTGAACCTCTTTGACTACTATTTTGACACATTGACTCATTGAACCCCTTTGAATATTATTTTGGGACCTACCATTAGATCATTATAATGAAAGTTATTGATATTGACTTGCCTCGTGCCTTTCCTTCCTTTGAACCTTATCAAACATAGTTATAGTACCTCTCATTGTGTCACTACAATGGAGAATAATGATTGAATCTTTGAAAATTATATTATAAAACAATATGAACTAATGAGCAAGACATTGATCAAATCTATAAGTAAGTGAATTATGTGATATGAATGCATTCGAAAATTAATGATAAATGACTGAACTATTAATATGAAGTATGAAAATGAATATAAAAAATAAACATATTGACTAATTTTGAAAGTAAAATATGTTACACTTATCATTCTATTGTGACATGTGCTCCTTTATTGTACATGGCATTGACTATGATTGCATTTCTTATTTAATTGTTTCCATGAACTCATATGATATTGCTACCTATTGTTTGAACTTTATATTGTCAAACATGTTTTGTTACGTAAGAATAATCTATGTACAAGTTTTATCTATCCTTTGGATATGGTTTGCATTTATACTTGTTGAACTTGTTAGACTCACCCCAATTGGCATAGGTTTGGATGATACGGTTGATTGATCGGATTAATGGTTTAGTTGCAGTGGATCTAGTAGAAGAGAGAGATTGTTGTTTTATTTCATTCCATTTTGATATATGTTTTTGGGAATGTAATAATCATAGATTTATTGTTGAATGTGAATGTATTAGAAATGATATTTGTATGGAATATATTAAATTGATGAAAGTAGGAACTATGAACATTATATCTTATGCTCATGGTCTTATGAATGTTAAATAGATGATTATTTTTCCACTGCATAGCTATGTAAATGAATGGTACCACTAATGGACTGTGGTTTATATGCTTCTATTGTACATTATTATGATTAGAATGATTATAGTTATATGTTGAGATATGAGGTATGCTTCTGCTAAATGAAAATGTAATGAATCAAGAGTTATGGTTAATGGTGAAAAGCTTATGTCTAAGGTAAGACATAAGAAAATGTTTTTACTCTTCCGCATATTATTGAATGTAATGGTTTATGAAATATGATATGAATATATGACTTTATAAGCTATGGGCGAGATTCAAGTCCAGGTTTGAGGGTGTTATAGATAATGGTTTGGACTGGTAATGTTGTGAGTTGAGTCTTGAAAGTGTCCACTGATGTAGTTTTTAGAAGTGTAATCTCTCAAGCTTGGTCTTGTCAGACTTGTAAAGATCTTCTTGAAGCTTTCTCCAGAGTGGGACTTACATGAACTTTTGATACAACATTATTATAATTATATAACTACAAAACCTTCTAATAAATCCCTTTTTTTCATGGAATTGACAATTACAATAATAAACTTTAACACAAACTACGATAAGTTAGATAGTGGGATTATTGAGGTGTGGAGTATGTGGTGTGATAGTGACCCAGATCCCATATATTTGCCTTCAAAATGTTAATCACTATAGAAGCAGTAAGGGATTTGGTTAGGATATGGTAGACTTTTCCTTTGAATTCTTAAAAGCAACATGCACAAGTGAGGGCTTTCATGGTATATTGCATGTAGGGTAAGGCATGGATTTTTATACGTTGTATGTTGTGTAGGGTGAATTAGATATTAATTGTTCGTTCAATGCATTATTTAGTTTTGTTTATTAATATGTAAAAGACAATATATATGATTTATAATTATTGGTATAATATAGCATATCACACTTTCTGTTTTACCAAATTTCATCTATTAAGCATTATGGTCATTACCTATGAGATACATTGACTCTTTGACATTTTATCTGGATATGCTTTAGCTTTTTTCATTTGTGCTATGTTTAGGGTGTATAGTTTATGGTATAAATCTCTTTTTACTTCCAAAGCCTTTAATCATGAGTTTACCTTGTTTGAATTTGGTTTATAATAGTTTTATTATCTCATTAGCATAAAAAAAATGCCACTAGTATTTGTCTCCCCTTTCATTGTTTTTTTTTTTTTTTTTTTGGCTGTTATCACTTTTTTTTTTTAACAATGTGGATGAATTTAGAGTTTGTTGTTGAGTAGTGGTGAACATTACTTTTATTTCTCTCTCATTCCATTGTGGGTATAGAAGCTTAATTGAAGGTATTTTATACTTATGGCTTCTTTAATGTAGGATATTAGAAATAATTTTACATATTAGTACATAACAAGGTAGTTCATTCATTTTGGTGTAATTTCCTAGAAGGTAAATATATGTGGCTTTCATAAATTATATAAATTGTCAATTTCCTAGTTTGTGAGTGAATACCTTACTTTAATTTTTTGTTCAACCTCAACCTAATGTAATGGTAAGACTGTGGTACCAAGAGATAGGTATATTACAATATACTTAGTAGGGTAGTTATTTAATTCGTTGATAGTTGGTATAAGTCTTGACATATGTAGATCTTATAAATTTTAAAAATAGCATATGACTTTTCTAGGTTCATGACTATATCTCACATTCACGCTTTGATGACCTTCATCCAAGGGAGATGGTATTATTGAGCTCTTGGGTGCAGGTGTACTACAATTGACTTTGGGGGGGGGGAGCAGGGGCCTATGCAAATTTTCAATGTTTTTGTTAAAAGTCTATAAATGAGAGTAAAGAGGAACAAGAGGGATCCACCGAAGAAATATTTAAAGATCTCATATGTTTTTCAGAAACAAAAAGAAAAGTTATTCCAAGTATGCGTATGTTTATTTCAATTTCACATTAGTTGGGCTTCAACCAAGTAACAATAAGAAAAACTTGAAGTTTTGAAGAGTTGTTGCAAATGTTCTTTTATTTAAATCTTTGTATGCAATGTACCATGGTTATCTAATTCCTCCATGTATGAAGCTAGATATGTATATATGTCTTCATGGGGCCTTTTGTGGGTTTTTCCATTGTTAAATATCTATATATTTACAGTAAACAATTATGAAAAACAAAACAGAGGCTTACACTCTAGTAGACAACCTTTTGTGTGTTGGAAGTAATATCGAAGATGTTGGTATATTGGTTTATTTATTTAATTATCTTATTTTTTATGGTGTACTTTCTTGGCAACCAAATGCATGTTACTTGCTTTCACTTTGCTCTCTACCATTTTCTCTGCAACTAAATGGAGCCAAGTTCAAGGCAGCCCCCATTCTTCTTCTTGATTTGTTGGCCCTTTCCATTTGTTTTTTCTACTAACAAGGACAACCTCTGAACTATAGGAAAAAAAGGCTTGAAACCATAGTTTTTAAGAATTGGATTGGGCAATGAACGGGTGAAATGACCGATTCTGATCACACCAGATATGATCTTCAGTTATCATAGTTTTACTGTGGTTTGTTAAACATAATTGAAGATAAATAAATAAATATATACTCAAACAATTAATAAAAATTATAAAATATAAAAAATGATGGCAAAAGGTTAATATTGATGGGTTCTTAAAAAAAAATTGGATGGCTTACAAAAACTAGTGGAATGCAACTTTTTATCTAATCCAATTTCGAGGTTGTAAAGAACCAAAGAGATGTTCCATTTTCGTCAAACTAAGTTTGTCCAGTCCAATCTTATTTCCAAACTGTGCTTAAAACATGCTTGCACTATAGTGCAGATCAATAGCTTCAACCTGCTAGCCAGTACAAAAACAGGGCTAGGTGATTTAAACTTGGGTTAAAGAGTAGGGCTACAAGTTGGGCCAGGATGGGCTGGGATGAGGTCAGCTCAAACTCAAACCAACTACTTAGCTCAATTTAAAAAACGTGGGTTTTGGGTTTAGTTTGGGCTGGCCCAAAACTAACGGTCCATGGACTGAGTTTAGGCTAACCCAAACCATGATCAAGGTCAGGCTGAATTTGGACTGAGTTCATTCCAACTTTATACCGAGTTTGACCTGAGTTTGGACTGAGTTTAATTGAATTCATGCTAGGCTAGAATGGGACTTGAGCTGGCCGTAGGCCTGACTAAACGTGGTTCTTACATTATTTCAGATCTGAAAACTGGGCCCGATTGGGCCCAAACTGAAAAAGTTAACCTAGCTCAGTCCAGCAAAATTCGGGCCAAACAGATTGGAATTCACATCATCTCCAGTCTTCCTCTACAATGTTGGTATAATAGCTTCTTTGAATGCTTCATTTAAGTTAATAATGTAGGATATCAGAAATGATGTCACATATTACTACATAACAGGATAGTTCATTCATTTTGGTGTAATTTACTAGAAGGTTAAATATATGTAGCTCTCATAAATTATATAAATTGTCAATTTCCAAGTTTATGAGCAAATACCTTACTTTTATTTTTTTGTATGACCTCAACCTAAGGTAATGGTAAGACTGTGGTACCGAGTGACATGTATATTACATTATACTTAGTAGGGTTTTTAATAAGTTCTGTTGATATTTGATATGAGTTGTGACATATGTAGATCTTATAAGTTAAAAAATATATATATATGACTTTCTAGGTTGGCAAGTGAATATCTCACCTTCACGCTTTGATGACCTTAATACAAGGGAGATGATATTGTTGAGGTCTTAAGGGGCAGGTGTAATTCAATTGACTCAGTGTGGTGCTATGTAAATTTTCAATGTTTTTATTAAAAGTCTATGAACAAGACTAAAGATGAACAAAAGGGATCCGCTAAAGAAATATTTAAAGATCTCATATGTTTTCATAAAAAATAAAAAAAATGTCATTCCAAGTCTTTGTATGTTTGCTTCGCTTTTAGACTGGTTGGACTTGAACCAAGGGCCAATAAGAAAAACTTGGTGAAATTTTGAAGAGTTGCTGCAAATGTTCTTTTATTTTAATTTCTTGTATGCAGTGTACCAAGGTTATAAAAGTCCTCCATGTATGAAGCTATATATGTATGTCTTCATAGGGCCTTCTGTGGGTTTTTCCATTGTTAACTACCTATATATTTGCAGCGAAAAATTGCCAAAAAAGAGAGGCATATACTCCGGTAGACAATCTTATTGGGTGTTGGATCATGGATGTAACATCGAAGATGTTTGTATATTGTTTTTGTTAATTTGTGACATTAGCATTGGCCAACCAAATCCATGGAAAAATGTATCCTAAAAAAAACCATGGAAAAGTGATATTTTCGTTATTTGCTTTTACTTTGCTTTCTACCATTTTCTCTGCAACCAAATGGAGCCATGTTCAAGGCAGCTCCAATTATTCCCCCCAGATTGTGTGCACAAAAGATGTGTGCATGGACCAGGGTATGGACACATCAGCCACAAAAAGTGATAAGCGCTCCCCCAAAAAGTGTAAATCACTTTTCAGCACTGATGTGTCCTCACCCTAGTCCATGCGCATGGTGTGCCCACATCTTTTGTGCACACGAAATTTGGGCTCCCATTATTCTTCTTGATTTGTTGGCTAGTTCACAATGACATCCCTTTTCCTTTGTATTTTCTACTAGCAAGGACAACCTCTACCCTATAGGAAAAAAGGGTTTGAAACAATAGGTTTTAGAATTGGGCTAGGCAATGAATTAGTGAAAATGACTGATTCTGATCACACCAGATTTGATCCGCAGGTCTCATGGATTGACTTGTTAGAAACAGTATTGAAAACACCCAGATTTTTGTGCAAAATCTATCAGGTGTTTATGTTTAAGTCAAAATAAAAGTGGGACCCACTTGTCATTTGAGGTGGGTCCATATGAGTTTGTGTTCACCTTAATGAGGAGAATAAATTTGTATGGTTGGATGCTCAAAACCATCAATGAGTGAATGAGAAATTGTCCCTAAGAAGTGCCTAGTTGATCACTGGTAAAAATGTGAAATTTGAATAATCCTACATGGACTAACCCATAAATTTATGTGTGTTCATATACACTAATGTTGAACATAAGTTTGGGCCCCAATGGACACTGTTGTTTAATGGATGGGGGAAGACCTAACCAACATAGGTCAGACCTATATTTAAACACATACGTGCGTCAAACCGGGTTGGGTTGAGTCAATTTTATTAATATTTTATCTTCCAAAATTGGTTACGGGTTTTACAGTTTTGCCCTTGTGGGAGTGTGCCTATTCATATGACACATATCCATACGGATGTGTAGGTGATTATTAAATTGCAACTATTGGTCATTCGAAATCAAAGCTTGTGTCTTTAAACCTGTTTTTCGAATTAGTTGCAAAAAACTATAAATAAGAGGTCTCTCATTCATTTTATTCATTCAATTTTTGGTTAAAACAGGTAGTGTCATAGTACATCTATGTCAGTGTTAGAGTAAGAAAGAGAAGTACTACACAAGTTGATTCGCTAGACACACAGATTGTAATGCTGCTTTTGTGTGTGAAAGACCATTGTATCTTGGGAGGCAGACATCTGAATTGACTGTTAGCATCAGTGCGAGGAACGAATCTGTCTTAAGGATATAGTGTTAAACACTAGCCTTGATCTAGTTAAGTGAAGGTTCAATCATCCGAATCAAATAAGCAGTTTCATTTATTTGATTCAAGTATTTTCATATTTTATAGTGTTGTGCACATATATAGAATATTGAAATAATAATACCGAAATAACATGAATGTGGTTTGCATTAAACATAATTGAAAATAAATAAATAAATACTCAAACAATTAAACAAAATCATAAAAAAAAAAGGAAATGATAGCAAAGGTTAATATTGATGGATTCATATTGGATGGCTTACAAAAGAACTAGTGCAATTTTGAGGTTGTAAAGAACTAGAGAGATGTTTGATTTTGGTCAAACCAAGTTCGATTGTTTGGTCCAATTCTATTTTCCAAACTATACTCAAAACATGCTTGCACTATAGTGTAGATTAATAGCTTCAACCCGCTAGCTAGTACAAGATTAGGGCTAGGTGATTCGAACTTAGGTTGAGGAGTAGAGTTACAAGTTAGCCAGGATGGACAAACCAAATACTCAGATCAATTTTTTTAGGTTTAGTTTGGGCTGGCCTAAAACTAACAGTCCATGGGCTGAGCTTAAGCTAGCCCAAATTTAACAGCCCGTGATCAAGGTCAGACTGAGTACATTCCAATTTTATACAGAGTTTGATCTTAGTTCGGATTGAGTTTAATTGAATTCATTCTGGGATAGAATGGTATTCAAGGTGGCCTTAGGTAGGGGTGGCAATGTTTGACACGATCTGTGAATCCGACATGAACCCTACATGAAATAACCGGGTTAGGGTTGACTGTAAAAGTGTTTTTGGGTCAAAGCAGGTCAACTTGTTTTGACATAATTAATAAATGGGTTGGGTTCCGGTTGAGCCATATGATCGTATACCCTTAACTTGACATGACACTAATATGACCCATCAACATGAATTACCACATAACCTACAAACTTGACATGAACCTAACACAAAATAAGCGGGTAAGGGTTGACTGTAAACATGGTTTAGGTAAAAGCTGGTGACATGATTAGTTAATGGGTCAGGTTAGAGTTGAGCCATATAATTGTATTCCCTTACCTTGACACAACATGAACCCAACCCACCACCAGAAGTTGCCACCCCTAGCCATAGGCCCAACTAAATGTGGCTCTTATATTATTTCGGATATGAAAACTGGGCTTAATTGGGTCCAAATTGAAGTTAAACTACCTCAGTCCACCCAAACATCAACTCCAGTTTAACTGGTCAGATACCACACCAATCTCCACTCAGGATGTGACACAATGCTTGATGAAGGGTACATTAATATATATGTATTTATTTATAGTAATATCCTCCTTTGACCCATATGTATTGACTTAGACACCTTTTTGTGAGACCACATGTCATGCACTGATTGGTAACAGTGTGATAACGGTCCATTTTGACCATAGATGATTCAAAATCAATAGATTGGGCTTGAGCCAGCTTGACCCAAAAATGAAATGATACTTCTCCTCTGTCTCAGCTCATGAAGTCACACAAAACAGCGGTGGGGCAGAGGATACTCCCCCACTAGGGGGGGAATTAGTTCATTTTTTGGAGGTGAAGTGACATCTCCAAAATTGAATTGATTCTCGCCTTGTGCGACCCTCAAAAGTTGTACAAAGGGGCGGTTTAGAGGATTTCAGGCCAACTTGTAACCTTGTTGACTAATGGGCTAGAAATCCTCTACGTCACCCCATTGTGAGCCACTTTTGGAGATCATGTGACATCACAAGGGAGGTGACGTACTGGATATCAGCGGTGGGGGGCTGGGGTTAGGTACAGAAATTTGTTTTTCCTGATGTATTAGGATGACATAAGGGGGTTGAGCATCGATGCCTAAAAGTGCCTTTCCCTTTTTGGGGGGTGTTTATCACTTTTCAGCACTGACATGTCCACCTCCTAATGCCAGGAAAAACTTAATCCTTTCCGCAGCCCGAGCGGTGGGAGCCCAAACCACGCAGACTGGGGTTCCCAAATGTCCCATTGAAGCCCCGCCTAGGCGATCATGGCTCCGGCTCATCAGACACATATTCAGAACTACTGTGGTTTGTTCCAGTCAGATCCCACCTTTCAACCAGCGGTAAACCGATTCCCCCACAGAGGTGAATGGATAAAAAATGCTTACCTTAACGAATGCTAACCACTGCCATTTGTCAAGCGGGGGGCACATCAGCACCGAAAAGTGAATATGCGCCTTCCAAAAAAGTGAAAATCACTTTTCAACGCTAAAGTGTCCGCCCCTGACGAGGAGCAGTGATGAGCGTTTGCGTTCATAAACCGATCCCGCCCCACAGCGACACTTTCATCAGACGAGCTTCTGCAGAAGGAGAAACGGAGAGGCAAAGAAGCCAAAATAAAGAAACCAAAGAAAACCCCCCACCACACCAACAACTACTAAGCACCAGTTTAACTTCAACTCTATGAAAACAGCATTACTTCCTGTCGGCAGACACTCAGAGACTAAACAGAGAAAGAGAGAGACTTAGCTTAGAGAAGAAAATCAGAAGAATCCAAGTGAAGAAGAAGAAGAAGAGGAGGAAGAAGAAGAAATTTCGAGTTTCTGAAAGGTTGGTTTAGATCCAATGTTGGTCCAAGAACGTTCATCCCCAAAGCCGCCCAAACCGCATCTCAGAGCACATGCACCTCTCCCTCCAGATCGCTTCTCTCAACCCAAAAACCTTGATTTCTCCACATGGGTCTCCGAAAATCTATACAAAATAGTTGCAATTACCCTTCTCGTTGCCACCGTCGCCGCCCTCTTCTTCCTCCGCAACGTGGGCGATGCAGCTGCTCTTCTCTGCTTCGAAACCAGAGCGAGAGATCTAGATAAGATAGCCTACCCTGAAATCAATTGGAATTCGATCAGACCCATTACCGATACCTCTTCCCCTTACTCCTCTTTCCGCTCCGCACGATGGATCGTCGTTTCTGTTTCCACTTATCCCACCGATTCACTTCGCAATCTTGTCAAGATCAAGGGCTGGCAGGTCCTCGCCATCGGTAATTCGAAGACCCCTTCGGATTGGAACCTCAAAGGTGCGATCTTTCTGTCTCTAGATCAACAGGCCAGTTTAGGGTTCCGAGTTGTCGATCACCTTCCTTACGATTCGTATGTTAGGAAGACTGTTGGGTATCTATTCGCAATCCAGCACGGAGCGAAGACGATCTTCGATGCTGATGATCGTGGAGATGTGATTGATGGGGATCTCGGCAAGCATTTTGATTTGGAATTGGTTGGAGAGGATGCGAGGCAGCAACCGGTTTTGCAGTACAGTCACGACAATCCAAATCGAACAGTTGTGAACCCGTATATTCATTTCGGGCAGCGATCGGTCTGGCCGAGGGGTTTGCCTTTGGAGAATGTAGGGGAACTGGGACATGAGGAATTCTACACTGAAATTTATGGTGGTAAGCAATTTATCCAGCAAGGTATATCGAATGGCCTCCCAGATGTGGATTCCGTTTTCTATTTCACGCGAAAGTCTAGTTTGGAAGCTTTCGATATCAGGTTTGATGAACACGCCCCAAAAGTGGCTTTACCACAAGGTATGATGCTGCCCATGAATTCTTTCAATACAATTTTTCATTCTCCTGCGTTTTGGGCTTTGATGCTTCCGGTTTCAGTTAGTTCAATGGCTTCCGATGTGTTAAGGGGTTATTGGGCTCAGAGGCTTTTGTGGGAAATTGGTGGTTTCGCTGTGGTTTATCCTCCCACTGTTCATCGATATGATAAAGTAGAAGCATACCCATTTTCAGAAGAGAAGGATCTCCATGTTAATGTGGGTCGTTTGATTAAGTTCTTGGTTTCATGGAGATCTGGAAAGCACAGGTTGTTTGAGAAGATCTTGCAGTTAAGTTATGCAATGGGGGAGGAGGGTTTTTGGACTGAAAAAGATGTGAGATTCACTGCAGCTTGGCTACAGGACTTGCTTGCTGTTGGTTACCAGCAGCCTAGGTTGATGTCACTGGAGTTGGGTTGGCCACGGGCAACCATTGGTCATGGAGATCGGAAGGAGTTCATCCCTCGAAAACTACCATCAGTGCATCTCGGGGTTGAGGAAACTGGGACTGTAAATTATGAGATAGGGAACCTTATTCGGTGGAGGAAAAACTTTGGGAATGTTGTGCTCATTATGTTCTGTAGTGGGCCTGTAGAACGTACTGCCTTAGAATGGAGATTACTTTATGGCCGGATATTCAAGACTGTGGTTATTCTATCAGAACAGAGCAGTGTGGATCTTGCTGTTGAACAGGGTCAATTGTGGCAGGCATACAAGTGAGTTATTAACATAACAACTCTCTTTCCTAACTTATGTGTTTATTTGTCTTCAAGCTTTTGAATTGGCTATACAGGTAGGTTAAATTCATTAGGATTTGTATTAAGGAGGGTGCCCTCAAGTATAACTTCTTAACATCTGATTGGATCCATTTGACATTCATACTTAAGCTTGTATTGGCATGAATCTTCTCTGACACATGTGATATTTTTTAAATGACTCCTCATGTGAGGGCACTCTCATGGAGTTGGAATGTTGTCCATTTATATAACTGACTGTTTTTGTTGGCTTGAATTGTGTTTTTTTCTGTGCATAATAAATGTCTTGGACTGTTTTCCATTATTTTATTGAACAATTTCCCCTTGGTTCTGTTCTTATGATAAGTCATGTAAACATCTTACCCTTTTTGTGCTCTTATTCAGATACTGAGAAGCAAAGATTTAAAAGGTAATAATATCATAGCTGTTGTAGTCGGGCATCCTGTTATATGACTACAGAGTAATACTATTGTACAAATAATTGACAAAAGCAATGTCAGTGATGTTTCCTACTATAAATGGAGCTGTCTATGTTGGAAGTCCTTGAGAAAATTTGAGTGCGGGGGCACCAAATTTTGCAAAGCTCTTAAATAGGTTTGTCTTTGAACAGAAGTACAATTACTTGATTAGTCCCATCAGAGTTACATTGATGCAGAATGGCCTAGAGCCTCAAATTTCTTTCAGGTATGAGCCCACTATCAACTGAAATATGGGCTGGAAAACAGTCCACAAACCACTGTTTAAAGAGCTGCAATATGTGTGTATTCAATTCTGGAAAGCAACCAATGCTATAACCCCTGTTGGAAAATAATTCCTGATATCCCAAAATCTTAAGTTATTAGGAGATACATGGTGCTCTGGTAAACATAGTGCTGGGGTTGAGATTTGAATCAGAGGTGCCTGGTGGTTTGCCTTTGGCTGGTGTTGCTGGTGGTTAGATTTGTGGTATTTCTCAAGTTAGAGGGGTTGGGAGACAGCTATGAAGCCAACTATCGTTATTGAGAGGAAATCCTTCGATTTTCATCTGCTGTACATTGGTAATGCGAGAGTCCTGAAGATTACTGAAAGGAGGAAAGGTTTTGTAGCATCCATTCGGTTCAAAGCATCCTTGATTCCTTGGTTGTGCTTCGTTATTAACCTGGCATGCTGCGAATCTAATCCCTCATCTTTAATTCAGATCAAAGATGATGGTAATAAGATTATTGTGGTGAAAAGGAGAATAAATGATTAAGGAACATTTCTAAAAATTTTGGAAATCCTCTGTAATGGAAAAGAATTCTGCATTTTCATTCTAGGAGATTGCGAGAGTTCTGGATGGGTGAACGTGGCATACATCCTTTGTCGCTCATTTGGGGGGTCACTTGTCAATGAGCTGATTCCAAATATAGATATCGACTCGTTCCCAGTGTTGAATGGTCGAGAGGTGGTTAACCAATCGGTGGAGACCAAAACAAAGATCGATGTTATCCATTGAGAGAGGGACTGGGTGATTAAAGTCTTTAGTCCTGCAAATGTGGCTGGTGAGGAGGTATGGTCCAGATCTGTCATCTACTTCCGATCAAACGTAGACATTAGCTGGGAAGAGATTGCGATGCATCTTTGTAAGGATTTGGACCTGGTTGAAGAAGTAGTGTGGTTGCGATTGGATCCTCACGAGCCATACTGGTTTGCTCAACGGAAAATGAAGTTGCGACTCTTTGTGCTAATAAGGTGTCCTTTCTTGAGAAGGGATGGATTGATTTTAGCTGTTGGAATCCGGAAATCTTAACTATTAGTTATGAAAACCTGGTGAAAGAGCGGTGGATTTGTCTTTGGGGACTTCTTTTAAACCTCCGGACAATGGAGATTTTTAACACAATAGGGAAACTATGCAATGGGTTGGGAGCTGTGGATGTCTGAACGCTCAACTGTGACAAACTAAGATGGGTGCAGCTCAAAATGGTTGGAGATATTCGCTTGATCCTTGTCTTATTTCTGTAATTGAAAATGGGAAATATTTCCTAGTGACTATCAATCGAAGATGAAGTGGCCATGTATGACTACAAGGAATTGGCGGAAATCCCCGGTGGGAACTTGGATTTTGGACCGTCGGTGGAGCCGGAGCGTCACTGCAATCCATCTGTCCAGTTGCCGGTTGAATCTCAATTTTTTCTCGTCATTGAATTAGCTTCGAAATTCAAATCGTTAGAATTACCGCTTACTGGCACTGCGTAGGGATCTAGCATGGAGATGGCGTGCTTGAATGACATTTCCTCTTTAGACAAGAATGGGAGGATGGATAAGGATATGATGAAGACTCTATCTAAAGATTAGGAGGTAGGTTGTCTGGTAGGCAAGATAATAGAAACTCATACATGTCAATCCTCAAGCAATGGTGTTTCCAACATGAAATCAGGGCACTCATTTGTTCCGATCGGTAGGGTGAGGATGTCCACCGATCCAACAATCTAGAAAGGACTGAAGACGTGTCTTTTCATCTTCAGCAGTGGGATGAGAGGAGCAATCTGGATCATCGAATTGGAAAGGGTAAGGGATAGGGTCATTTGGGGCATTATACATCGTGGAAGGTAAAGTCGACTTGCATGTTAAATAAGGAATAAATGATATTCCCTATGGTGGACCTAAACATCGACACGGTACAATGTGGGGGGGGGGGAAATTGTCAATAACACACCCTAAAAGGGGTATCATGGATTCGGCGGTGGCAAGGATCTCGGCCCATACTCATCAGTTGGCCTAAGGGGTTTTTGGGCTCAATTTTGGACTAGGCCCATTTACAAGTTGTGGTATGTTTGATCTTGGGTCTTCATTTCAAATCCATAAAAGGAATCTAGGGCTCTTTGCCCCCTTTAGCGAAACACAAAGCTTTAATGAGGTATCGTGGGGAGGTGATCAGGTGAAAGTGGTTCGAAACCCTGAATGGTTGGAAGTCAGGAAGGACATGTCAGAACTCCATAATGCGATGATTTCCTCCCTTCCGATTATGATTAGTGGTGAGCGGGGGGCTAGGATTAGGGAGAGATTGAGGGAGGTGGAGCTTGACAGTAGGGATCAGTAGGACATTGAGGAAATTTCGACTACAAGGTACAAGGTAGATCCAACGACAAAAAGCACTATCCTGTCTATAATAAGGCAACATCCTTCAACTGGGATGGTGCTTATGGGGGATTAGGTAGATTTGTAGAGGGGTTATGATGGGTTACATCAAATGGTCTTTGGTTCAAATATTGATGGGGTGGGTGAGGGATCGACTTTGTTGCCCTTACCTAGTAAGGTGACTGATTGTTCTGAGGTTCGGGAGGGTGGAGCTCTAGTGGCAGAATGTACTGAGGGGTTGGGAAGGGGTGAGATATCTCATCAACAAATCAAGGATGATTCTTGTTCGATGGATGTTGCTCTCTCCTCTCATTATCCCCAACAGGGACACTTGGATGACCATTGTCTTGTCAGTATAGAGATTCTCTCAAAATTGCATAATTTGCCAACCAATATAGCGACTTCTAGAATTGGGGAATGTGGAAATGAGAAAGGAAAGTAGGCCTCACCCTAACTTGTCAGGACGTTAGGGGAGGATAATCAAATCGGCTTCCAAGATTTTCCTTATGCAACCAAGAGGTTAGTATGCTTTATTTTTCAAGTTTCATTCCTCTTCTCTTCTAGATGCTTTGGACTAATGCAAGACCAAACCTTGTGCCCTGCACTCCATGTGTCCAAATTTTATCCAGGAGATTATTCAGGTGGAAAACTTGGCAGAAACCGATATGGGGAATCTGGATAAGTAGACGGTGGTTGTGG
Source organism: Platanus orientalis (assembly GCA_025762735.1). Lineage (NCBI taxonomy): Eukaryota > Viridiplantae > Streptophyta > Magnoliopsida > Proteales > Platanaceae > Platanus > Platanus orientalis. The sequence goes on along the minus strand of JAOXJP010000003.1, from coordinate 15,786,635 downwards.
ATAATCAAGGAAAGGGAGATGATGGCAAGATTTTGTTTGTTCAGCCACTAGCCATTGGGGATATTGAGGAGACTGACATTGGGACATGTTTGAAGGAAGTAGAGGATGGTATGATATGTGTTACTCCAATGCATAGTAGCGATAAATATTATAATCTATTTCTGAAGGGTGTGCGAGATAGAGATGAAGGGTGTATCTCGTAGTAGTTACTTCACAAATTAGAGGAATTTGGGCCCTTCCTGGGTTTATCATATGAAGGTTTTGAGGTTGAAATAATAAAACTTTTTAAATCTATTGAGTATTAAAAGTTGAGGAATGAGAAGGTGGATGGGTCCAGATCGGTGGGAGAAAAACGACTAATAAAATAACTAAAGAAATTGGAAAGTAATGTAAACTATGACTAGAAAGATGGATGTTCAATGGAGGGAGTGGAGCAAAGGGGTAAAGGGATATTCTTTAAGTAATTGAATGGATCGAAAAATCCTTTTTTGGAATGTTAGAAGATTAGGAAACAGGGACACAAGGATTGCAATTTGTAAAAGTCTTATGGGGGTACATCTGGATATCTTGGTTTTACAAGAAACAAAAAATGGTTCTATGTCAGATCTAATTGTGAAAGAAGTATGGGGTAAGACATCGAAACACTGGGTGGCATTACCTGCTCGTGGGGTGTTGGGGGGAATTCTTATGATTTGGAATGAGGATAAAGTCGAGGTTATTGAGCATGATGTGGGGGCTTTTTCGATCTCACTTCGATGTAAGATGCTAGATAGCTCAGATGAGTGGGTTTTCTTTGGGGTTTATAGCCTGATGTTATCACGGGAGGTGGATGGTTTTCTTGAGGAACTCAACAATGTAAATACCCGTTGGGGTCTCTCGTAATGTATTGGAGGTGATTTTAATTTGGTACATTTCACTCATGAACAGAAAGGTGATGGATCGAGGGATGATCGGATGATCAAATTTGGGAGGTTCATTAATCAATGGAAGCTAATTCATGTCCGTTGAAGGGTGTAAAGTACACATGGTCTAATTTTAGGGACAATTCCTCTTTAAGTTGGCTAGACAAATTCCTATTTTGGAGCTACTGGGAGCATCTTTCTTGGCGGAACTTAGATCCCTCGTCCAAGATCTATTTCGAATCATTCCCCAATACTTTTGGAAGGGTGGAGATGTAATGGTGATCCTTATCCGTTTAAATTTGAGGAATCATGGTTTTTGGAGCCTGACTTCAGGGAGTTTGTGGAGAAAGTAGGAAATCAATCTTCAAATTCAGGAAACGCAAGTCTAATTTTTGTTCTCAAGCTTAAAAATTTGAAATTTTGTTTGAAAGCTTGGAATAAAATGTCGGTTGGGTATTTTAAAGAAGAGAAAAAGAGATGCCTTAAGGAAATTCGTAAATTGGATCTATTAGAAGAAGAGCGAAATTTGAATAGTATGGAGAGAGCAAATAGGGAGGCTTATAGAAAGGAATTTCAAATAATGGCTATGAAGGAGATTTTTGTAAGCAAAGATTTATGATAAGATGGTTAAAAGAGGGGGTTGGAATACTAAGTTTTTCCATAAAGTGGCATTCCAACATAAGAAGGAAAATGATATTCATGAGTTATGAATTAATGGAGAGTGGGTTCAAAATAAAGAGGGTATTCGAAAGGAGGCAGAAGAATATTATTTGAATCTTTTTAAGGAAAATCATCCAATTAGATCGTTGTTGGATGGATTGGAATTTGATAGTATATCAGAAGTGGAGAGTGGATGGATTGAGAGACCGTTTCTGGAAGAGGAAGTGCATAATCAATCATGGGAATGAAATGGGACAAAGTGCCTGGGTTAGGTGGATTTTCAATCTCTTTCTTTCAAAGGTGTTGGAATATTGTAAAAGTTGATTTGATGAAAGTAATGGATGAGTTCTATTATTTTGAGGAATTTTATGAACATTTGTACAATACCTTTATCACCCTTATCCCCAAAAGGAAAAATGTTAAGGAATGGAGAGATTTTCGTCCCGTTAGCCTATTCAGCAATGTTTTATAAGATCATTTCCAAAATCCTAATGAGGCATTTGAAGATGATTTTGAAAGGCATTATATCTCTTCCTCAAGGTGCTTTCGTTGAAGGTAGACAAATTTTGGATGGGGTCTTAATTGCTAGCGAGTGTATTGAAGATAGGAGGTTATCGGAGAGGAGTGTGGTGATTTGCAAACTGGATTTGGAAAAGGCATATGATCATGTAAATAAGAAGTTTTTGGATTATATTTTGGTTAGAATAAGGTTTGGTGCTAAATGGAGAAATTGGATTTCCTTTTGTATACATTTATCCTCTTTTTTTGGTTTTGATCAATGGATGTCCAATGGAATTTTTTGGTGGGTCAAGGGATTTAAGACAAGGGGATCCCCTATTTCCGTTTTTGTTCACATTGGTGCCAGATGTGTTGTGCAAAATGATTAAAAAGGCTGAGATGAGCTTCATTTTGGGATTTAAGATAGACGGGGAGGAGGGGGTGACTATCTCTCATCTCTAGTTTGCTAATGATATAATGATATTTTGTAATGGAGATTTAAGACAAATGGGATACCTTATATGCATTCTTAGATGTTTTGAGGCAATATCGGGTTTAAAGATTATTCTAGCAAAGAGCGAGATGTTTCAAGTGGGAGAAGATTTTGATATTGTGAGTCAGACTTGGATTTTGGGGTGCAAAATTGGACATTTGCCTTTTTCTTATTTAAGTCTTCTGCTGGGTGCAAGTTATAAATCAAAGTTAGTATGAGAGCTTGTAATTGAAAGGATTTTAGCCAGATTAAAGGCTTGGAAAGTGCCGTTCTTATCCTTAGATGGTTAACTGACTTTGGTTAAGGCAACATGAGCTGTTATACCCAACTATTTCTTATCTCTTTTAACGATCTCCATATCGATAGAAAATAGGATGACTGTTATGTTTAAAAGATTTATCTGGGATGATGATATTTGGATCATCATAGATATCATTTGGTGGATTGGAATACATATTATAGGCCAACGACAAATGCGGTTCTTGGTATTAGGAAGATTCGAACTCACAATAAGGTTCTATTAGCTAAGTGGCTTAGGAGATTTGTGATTGAGAGAGAGAAAGTTTATGGCATAGGGTGGTGGTGGCCAGATTTAGGGAAAAATCTAGATTGGAATCCAGAATGGTAAGTGGAAGGCATGGATGCGGGATTTGGAAATCCATTATGGCTGGTAAGGACTTTTGGAAGAATATTAGTAAATTAGGTTCGCGGGAGAACCTAATATTCTAGAAGAAAAAGATTGGTCCATATAATATTCCCAAGAAGATTAATGACTATGTTCATTATTAATCTCCCTGATTATATGGCTATTTCGAAGATTTTTGATGTTTTTGATTTATACGAGTACAATGCTTTAGATGAGTCAATACAAGTATCAGTGTGGAAGAGGAAGGGGGGCTGGTTCAACAAGAAGCCTATGGGCTCCTATGGGTATAGCTTATTGAAAGGCATTTACAAAGGCATGAACTCATTGACCAAGTCAGTCTCATTTAAAGTAAACATTTGGGAAAGAATGTGCTTTTGGAAGGATTAGTGGTGTTCTTCTGAACCTCTTTGCAGTATGTACCCTTACCTTTTTGCCTTGGCTTGAAACAAAGAAGGTGTAGTCAAAGACTTTATGATTAGATTGAGATCCTTTTTTATGAGGACATTAGGTCCAGGGGTACTTTTCAGACATATCAGAGGCAAAGGAGGAGATCTAGGCTTTTACTTTGGTTCAGATAGGGGCCCACACTGATTTCCACACTTGAAAGAGTTAGATTTCATGAGTAGGGATTTTATTTCATGTTTAGTAGTTATTTATTTCATGTTACACATTTATTTTATATCATTTTGTTAAGAGGAACAATTTTGAGGGTATTTTAGTCTCAATTTGTCTGATAGAAGATATTTTAGTCTCTTTATTGTTTTTAGGGGTATTTTGGGGAGTTTTTGTTTGATTTTGGGTATTTAGGTCCTTATGGACCAATTTTATGTAGCCTTAGGTGTGGGAGACTATAAAGAGACCCACATGCTTATTTTGAAATTTAATGAATAAGAAATTTTGAACAAATTGTGTTCTCTCTCTCTTGGTTCATGAAGACCTTGAAGAAATCCTGGAAAGGGCTTGGATTTGCTCAAAGTTAACGGTGGTGGTAGAGGTTAGCCCCTTTCCTTTGGTTTAAAAGGAATTCTCCCTCTTCTTCTCTTCTCTATTTTTGTGTTTTTTCAAAATTTCGAAACCTGGAAAATTTTCCAGCAACAAGGTTTTGATCTACCGGATTGCAAAAGTGAAGAATTGAAGCAGTTTAGACCTTTCTGGAGCTTTCCAAGGCCTAAGTGATCCATTTAGTGGTGGAGGGGATCAACTTTCTTCAAAACCCTACGAGATCTCTAAAGAGATTCTTAGGTGGGGCGGCAATACCTACTTCTGGACAAATTTGAGACTTTTTTGATTTGAGGCTGATTGTCATGGATTGTTGTGGAGGTCTTTGCTAGGCTACATCAAGGGAACTCAACTTCTTCAAAGCAAGTGCTTTCTTTCAATTTTCAGCCTACTTTTATTTCCTTGATTGAGTAGGATTTAGGTGGACTTGTTGGCATGGTTATGGACTGTTGGGATACTTTTATGGGTGTTATTTGACCTTACAGCCCACGTTTTGTGGGGTTAATTAAGCCTTACCATAGCCCTTTGATTTCCTCCATAAAAACTTGGTTTTTAGCCCCTTAAGATTATAAGATTGATTCCTTCCTTTGGAGTTCCATGCTGCATAAATTTAGCAGAAGTTGGGTCTTCCCCTTATCAGTGAAAGAGGTCATGTCTTCTAGGGAGTATAGGGCATCTCAGGAGTTCAGTCCAAAAGGGAGTTCATTTGGAGCTGTGCCCTGTTTGCCATCTGCTGGAGCCTTTGGTTGGAAAGAAATGCAAGGATATTCGAAGATGCTGCGATAGAGCTCCACAGAATTTTTGACAAAATTCTGTCCAGGATGTATTGGACTTACCTGCTCCCCTCTTTTAGTGGTGTAAAGTTCCACAACTGGATTTTCTTCTGGGACTTTGTTGTTTTCTTGTAATAGGGGTTGCTTCTTTTGTCTTTTATCACTTTCCTTTTTGAGGGAGGCTATTTGTACTTCTGCTTGTAGTTACTCTTGGTTTTTAATGAATTTCCTTGTCAAGAAAAAAAAAAAAAAGAAAAGAAAAAAAGAAATTGATGTAGGGAACCCAAAAATTGAGATCCTACAAGGAAAATTTGATTGGAAATGCCAATCACAATTTAAAGAATCCAAAAGAATAATTCTTGTGTTAAAGAAATAATGAAGTCACTTTAAGCAATTTAAGAATTAAAAATAAATAAATTCTAGATTAAAGATTATCAAGGTTACAAGTCTTGAATTAAGAAAGGAGGAGAGAAGAATTAATTCAAGAAATAAGAGGAAGGAAGAATTATAGAAGTGGAAAGAAGAGAGTCGTGAGGTTCAAATATGGGATATAGGGATGCGAGATATGGGCCAATAGGTTCTATGAGCCCACTTAGACTGCTGTAAGAATTTTAAACAAAGGGTTAACAGTCCCAAAAAAAGGGAAATTTTTCTGGTTTTGGACTGCCGCAAGAACCCAAATAATTGGGTTTTGAAATTCTATGAACAAAAATTTAGGGGATTCACTTGGAAACACAGCTGTATGGTACTGGGACCTCTTTTATATTATTTTCTTCAAAATTTTAAGAGAAACAAGTTTTTAGATTGTGTTTTCAGAATTCAAGAAGCCAAGAAAATGTGAATCTAGGGTTCTTGAATAGGAATCTTTGCATGTAGATGAAGGTTTCAAATAAAACAGAAAAATAGGATTGACAAGAATGGAAAAGGAAGATTAAGAAAGGATTAAAGTAAGTTGAAGAATAAAGAGAAGAAAAAGAAAGAAAAAGATTGGAAAACAAGAGCTTGACGTGAATGAAGGAGAGAAGAGGATGAGAAGATGTCGTTAGAGAGAAAGAGAGAGAAGAAATAAGAGAGAGAAAGTTAGGAAGAGACTCACCTTTCAGTCGTGATAGGTTAGGGAGAAAGTTGCTCCACTCGTGGGCTTCAAGCCTTCAAATCTAATTTTATTTCATAAATTTCAACTCCCTCAAATCTGGCCAATTGGCTCCTTATATAAGAAGACCTAATTCTAATTGAAAAGAAAACGCCCTAAATACCCGTCTAACAAGTGCTGTACAATCAGCCTTGTTTACATCCATAAAAGTCTTAAAAAAAACGTAAATAACATTAAAACCTCCAACTAACCCCATGACCTTATGCCTTTTTACAAATTAACCCTTCCCAAGCATAAAACTCTAAAAAATCATCCTAAAACTTAATGAAAATAAAAACCAACTAATGTAGATAGCAAGCTGCCTTCCTCCTGCTTCCTATAGACTTAAGTTTTGGTTTAGGCTTCCATAAGGGATGGTGTTTCTCATTCCATTGAAGAGCTACCTCATCAGAAAAATAAGAAAAGTATATCCATTAACTTGAGGACGAGTTTCTTTCAAGTGGAAGGGATTGATGTAGAACATGTGGCAGCAGGTTTCTTAGGGAAAAGGGATAAGGCTTCAAGAAGGTGTTGGAGAGAAGGATACTAGAAGATGAAGCTTCCTATTTTTATTAGAATTTCTATTCTTTTCTATTTTCAATGTGGCAGCAGATTTGTGCTTGGAATCCGTAAATCCAGTTAAAGGTGTCATTCTTCTTGTGGAGGCTTTGGTGGAATCGGGTTCCAATTTTAACAATCTCATTTGCCGGGGGATGATTATTATTAATTGGTGTTGTTTGTGCATGTTGGCAGGAGAATCATCTGACCACCTCTTTATGCACTGTCAGTGGGTCTACCCGCTTTGGAACTACTTCCTTGCTCGTTTTGGCTTGGGGTGGGCCCAACCAGAGTCCTTTAAAGATCTAATCCAATGTTGGCCTTCCCAAAGAAGTAGTGCCTGGAGCCTGGTTGGAAAGCAGCTTTGGCGCCTAATTCCGGCAGCCTTAGCGTGGTCTGTTTGGGAGGAACACAACAGAAGAATTTTCGAGGGTTTGCAGGGGCAGCAACAAAAGGTCTTGGATAATTCATTATCAAGACTGTATGATTGGCTTTACATGGCTTCCAATAGAGTGTGCCCTCATATGGAGACTTGGATTTTTGAGTGGGATTGTGTGATTTTTCATGTTTTATAGCTGTGGCTCACTTTTTTTCTTGTTAGCATTCCTTATGCTATCTTTGTATCTCTATTGCCCGTTTTTGGCTTTATATTACAATATCCTTTTCAAAAAAAAAAAAAAAAAGGGAGTCTTGGTTGCATTATGTGTGGTTGTTTAAGTGTGTTGAATTTTTAAGTTAAGTGTTAAAAAAGAACCCAAATATCTGATGCATGGTACGACAAGTTTGGTACGAAACTGATGTGGGGAAAACTAGGTTTATATATCTTGCTATTGTAGGCCCACTTAAAGATGCAGAAGCTTAGGATAGATTTAAAATTACCAAGAATTCACTAGAAACATACCCAAGTAATATCAAATTTAAAGAAATCAGAGAATTTAGAAAACAAAGAGAATTTGAAGGATTAGAATAGGAAAGAGGGAGAAACAAGAAGAGAAGGGGGCTGTTTTAGGTTTTTGGAATTTCTTGGCAGAACCCACAAAATTATCAAAATACCCCTATTGACACGTCATAATTTAACGAAAATTTACATGATTTATATGATTATGTGAGCATCACACTAAATTTGAGGTAATTCTGATGAGTATAAGTATATGAAAGTGTTGTTTTACCAGCCAGTAGTGTTTCTTTAGGGAAAAGAACATAAAACAGTGAGGGAATATTTAACTAGAAGTTTAAGAAGATTGAAGGGATTCAAGGGGGAGTTTGGGGTTTAGAAGGGGACACATAGGGGAATAAAAACCTAAAATAAAATCAGAAGAAATGTGATGTTTAGGGGGGGCGATTTGAAGGGAAAGTGTACCCAGAATTCTGGGCTTTGAAGAAAAGTTATGATTAAAAATAGAGATTTCTAGAAGCAGAATTCCAGCAAGATTTTTTCGGAGGATTTACAGATTCTAATAAGGATTATAATGAAGATAACAACCTGATGAAATAAGGAAAAGGATACCTTCAATGGATGGTGCTGATTTGCTCTATGAGTAGCTCCAAGAGTTCCAGCTGTGTGTAAGTATTTCTTTAGGTCTCTTTGACTTATAGCATGATGGAGCGATGTTGTAGTAGATTTAGAAAGGAGATAGAAGAACAATGAAGAAGATATTGGAAGAAGATAAAAAGAAGGGGATTGATGCAAACATCATCAAGAGGATGTTGTATGTGCCCCCACATAAGAGGGTTAGGTTCAAACATGTAATTTAGTGGGGTTATTTAAGTAATTTTGAGTCTAGGGGTTGATTTGTAATAAGGCATTTTTCCAGAGGGTTGTTTGCTATTTTAGTAGGGGATTCTAATTGTAATGAGGCTAAAATTAGCCAATTTTATTGGGTGATTGAGGGTGGGGCAGCAGCAGCTTAGTTTCCTAATTTTTGTGGCTTTAAAAATCAGCCACAAGGTGTCCCACATGAGCTGGTCGTCCAGCTATAGTGTTGGCCACTTTTGAGACTTTCAAGTCCACATAAGGGGGCCCAAACCAACTAGTCGATATCCCTTGAGAGGTATTTTAGAATTTTCAAAGATTATAAAAGGGGGCCTACTATGGCTAGTTGACAGCCCCTTCTTAGGGTGATTTTAGAAGTTTCAAAATATTAGGAAACTTGGATTTAGAAAGCTTAGATTTTAGGAAATTCAGTTATTTAGTAATTTAAGTTTTAGTAAGTCTAGAATAGAAGGTCTTTCTTAGTTTTAGGAGTTTCTATGTGTGTTATTTATTATTTTGGAATTTGTAAGCCTTTATAAGGCCTCCACAAGTTGAATGAAATTAGTGAAGAAGTATGAATTAAATTGTATGAAATTGGGTGTGTGGCCGTGGGTGGCCCTACCCAATCCCCTCTCTCCTTGTCATGGGGAGTAGTCCAACGACTGTTTAAATTGGGTCAGATTAAGGTCAGACAGGGTCTGAAGTTTGCCAAACACAGGCTGTAAACAGGTTCTGTTTTGAGGGAAAACAGCAAGTGTATAACAAGTGGGATCCTGATTTAAGAGCCACCGACTAATACTGAACAGCAGGGTTAAATATGGCTGCAGTGGGTAGGTTAGGGAGGTATAATAGTGCAAAATGAATGTATTGATGATCCCAGGAATCTGTGTATCACAGGGTTGAGGTTTGGGATGTAGAGTATCAAATAGATTAACTAAATCTGGTTCAGGACATGTGTCAAACAGTGAGTGAGTAATGGTGTTAAGGAGTGAAGCTGGGGCGGACCAAAGGCTGTTCTTGGAGTAGGATGGAAGGCTGGAACAGAGGCTAAAATAGAACAGCCCAGTGGGTGGGTGTTAATTTGGAATAGATTAAGGCTGACAGAAACAGTAGAACAGAGGGAACTTTTGAAGGAAAGTGTGGGTCAGATATAGGTTTAGACCCAAGGCAACGCATTTGGTTTATAGCTCAGAATTCTGGGCTATGAATACTAGATGATGTGAACTAATGGAATTTGATTTTAGGCCCTAATCTGGTGATACAGGTTAATATAAAAGAAACCAATGGCTGAAATCAGAAATTGACAGAGACTGGATTTTCCACAATCGATAGTCAATAAAATTACTCCCAGAACTGCCTCAAGAAATAACATTAAGTGAAGAGTAAAATTTATGGTCTGAAAACCCCAGAGAATGAGCTCTTGAAAGAACCACAGAGTGCAGGTTTATGGTGGATTAGGTTTTCTTAAAGAAAATTAACAGAGAATGTAGGGTTGCAAATACACTGGTTAGAGGTGTGGTTTTCTGGGTTTCTTGATAGGGAAAATGGCACAGGAATGGTTCCTCAGTCAGCTGTAGGTTAGTGGTGATGGAATGGAGGTTTGGGTGGTGGAAATACTGGGAGAGAAGGAAAACAGGGATGGGATCGGGGTTGCAAGCTATGGGGCTTCAAGAAGGCATGAAGAAGATTTTCTTGAAGTGCTTTAATGGCTTCTTTTAAGGGCTGGTTGCAGAAACAGTAAAGAATAGTAAAGAAAAGAAGAAAAGAAGAAAGATAGAGAAGAAGAAGAAGAAGAAGAAAAGATAGAAGTACTTGTATGGGTAATCACCCAACTCACAAGCCCTTGGACATCACCATCCTTGGGTTTGTGGTACCAAACTTGAAGGAGAAGACTTCTACTCGTGTGGAAGAGAAACTGGGGTTTTTTATTTTTTTATTTCATGAAGTTCATCATGTCGATTACAACAAGGCTCTCTTTTAAAGACTAAAATTTCAAATTAAAAGAAACTACCTAAATTAGAAACTAGTCCTAAACAAAACTCTTGCTAGAAGAAATCTAAACTTAATAGCCAAAAATGTGTGGCCTTCTCTAAGCTGTTGACCAGTCTTAAATTTGAATTAAAAAAGACTCTCAACAATACCCAAAAATATTAATATAAATTCTCTCCATGTTCTAAACTCTAATACTTTATGAACTATTAACTAACACAATAAAATCACCAATAAAGACTCCAAATCAGTAACTTGAGCTCCAATTGAGTAGCCATGGTACTTTCCCACATGTCTTCTTGTGTATCTTCATGTATGGATCCCACCAAGGCTATGTGTGGGCCCCACTTGACTCTGATGTCTGCATCACTTCTCTACTCTCGCGATCTTCCCTTGTTCTCCCACTCTCTCCTATTGTCTCCCACGAGTTCTCTTCTTCCATCATCTTCATCTTCTTCTTTTCCTTCTCATTCTAAAATTATTAAAACCAAAAAATTTCTGGATTTTGGAAAATTAAAAATCACCATACTTAGATATCTTATTTCCTCATTCTTTGAGGGGTTTTATTTCTCTAACTAACCTCTTTTAAACCCACCTCTCAAAAGCTCCATCAAAATCATTGATTTTCTGGATTTAATTAGAGAATGTCACAAATCTAGTTTAGGTTTTCATGTATTAAGCCCAAAATAGTAAACTTCTAAATTCAATATCTCCCTCTCTATTACTCCAAATCTCTTGAAATTTTGAACGAAGGACCCTCTTGTACTGCACTACTTGCATGCAAAATTTTGTAATTTTCTGACATGTTACAAGGGTATTTTCGTAATTTTACCAATTCTGCCAAAATTACAGAATTGCCCCTGGTCCGAAATTTGATTATTTTTTATTTCTGAGTTTATTTCTTCAAAGTGCACTTTTTCCTATATTTTTCTACATTTGAGCTAGGGTTAACCCTAGGGGAGCCTATGGCTGCACCAAAGAGAGGAGAAAAAGAAAAGTGGAATAGAGTAGGGGAGCCCACAGCTACTGCCCAAAGTGGGGAGGGGATAAAGGAATACAACACTCACAAGGGATAAACCCAACACAAAATTATTTAATTGATCTTCACTATATTTTCAGTCGTGTGATGCTTATTAAGTAGGCTTACAGAACTCAAATATTTAGCAATATGCCAAAAATAGAAACTTCTAACTAATCCTAAGACACAACACTTGCTTTTATTTTTTTTACTGATAGGTAAGACACAAGTCTTCCTAAAAACTAGGACTTTTAAAAATCTAAGTTTCCTAAATTTTAAAATTACTTAAGACTTGAAAACCAAGTGGCTGTCAACTAGCTTGTGTAGGGCCCATATTGGTGACTTTGGAAGCCCACTAAATGACAAAATACACTAGTGGTCAACCAACACACAAAAACCCGCAATTTCCCTTGGTTTTAGCCTTGTTACATCAATACCTGATGATTGGCATAATTTAGAATATGTTATCACTTCTTAACTTTAAACTTTAGTCTAATTTTTTTTTTTTTTTTTTTTGTTAATTTTAGGCTTCATTCTCATCATTTAAATTTTATTTTAGATTTGAAGAAATTGAAGATCCTAATTTTAGCAGCCCATCATCTATGAACTCTCTCTCATTTAATGAAGAGTTAGGCACTTTGAAAAATAAAAGCTAAGAGAGAGTTGGACACTAAATGTATGCTTGAGTGAGATGTGAAGTTGAAGGTTTGACTTGGTAAAAGGCATGCAACGCTTGGGCTTTTTGGTTTGAACGGTTAGAGATGATTTGGATATACACAAGGAGTTCACGTAGGGCCCTTTGATTTTATGGAAGACGCAAGCTGGGATTTTGGGCTCTTGGACGTGAGAAAAGCTGATAGTTTAACTTGGGATAAAGAAGCATGATGCAGAACGCAATATATTTGATATTTTTATCCGTTTTGGAGACTGGAACGGAACGGACAGAATATTAGTTTTTATGTTTTTTTGTTGGAGCAAGTTGTAACACGCACGAAGCGGAACTAACGGAACGAGACAGTGGCAACAGGATTTGATTTTATCTATTTTGAGCGCAACCCAGTAGAGGACGCAACACGTTTTTTATGGTTTTGAATGAAGACGTGACATGTAGAAGGGAAGGGGCAGCTTTTTTTGGTTTGGTTTTGGCATGCACAGACGGATTGGATTTTTTTCGTTTTGAAGGACGCTGTGACTGAGAGACTAGGAGGGCGAAAGTATTTTTCAGTGTTCATTTTCTACTATTTATCTCATAAAAATATGGTGAATTCGTTTATGTTGAATTTAAATTTTAGCATGAACTAAATTTTCTTTATTCTAGGAAATCGATTTCACCTAATCCCTCACTATGCTTTATTCATCTAACTAATTGAATTTAATTCTCTCTGTTTGGTAGCAAATCTCCAAATTCAACCAAAAGCCTCTTTCGATAGTCAATTGGAAATATTCTTGTTCATCATTTTACACAAGAGTATGCAAATTAATAAAGCAAGAAAGCATTAGACCAACGATTTTAATACTACATAGGTTCATACAAGTCTTTCGATCTCTATATTTACCTATGCTGAAATATCCAAGATCTATCCTATAATTCCCTCTTTCGATAGCAAATCACAAGATCAAAATCATCTAATTAATGACCAGTCAATTAGAAGCAATAAGCTCAGAATAAATCAGACAAACATAGAAGAGAATTACTTCAAATTAGCATAGAAAAGCAAACATAGTTTGAAACTAGATTACATTGTTTTCCTAGAATAAAGAAAATTTAGTTCATGCTAAAAATTAAATTCAACATAAATGAATTCACCATATTTTTATGAGAGAAATAATAGAAAATGAACACTGAAAAATACTCTCGCCCTCCCAGCCTCTCAATCGTAGCGTCCTTCAAAACGAAAAAAATCCAATCCGTCTGTGCGTGCCGAAACCAAACCAAAGAAAGCTGCCCCTTCCCTTCTACGTGTCACGTCTTCATTCAAAATCACAAGAAACGTATTGTGTCCTCTGCTGGGTTACTTCAATACCCATGCACAAAAGAAAGCCTAAACTACTATTGGCACAAAAGTCCTTTTTATAATGATATCCCACCCACCTAAAGGACTCTAATTAACCCATGTACACATACAGTTTGAACTTGGTCCTCTTGTAGGGTGACACATACATCAACCTCTTGATAATGTCCGCATCATTCTCCTTGGGTGGGGAGAAATTCTCCCTCGAATTGCAAAGTCGCCAATCTTTATCACAGATCTGTGGAGACTCTTCTCGGTATCCGTAATAGAGGCATTTGCGAAGGACATAAAATCGAGGTCTTGTATGAACCCCTGTGCTTGGGTCTCTTTCTTGTCATGGCTTGCCTTGGAATGTCCTGCTTTGGTCTATGGTTGGCTGTGGACCCTACAAGGGTCAGTCACTTGTGAATAAGGATAGATTAGGTATTTAATTTTCTTAACGGCAGATTGTAATTTCTTTGGAACTTTAAGAGGGTATATAGTATGTAAGGGGAATAATACAGCTGGCTGGTTGGGAGAGATTTGTTTTCAGAGTGAGGCAACAACCTATAAAGATGTCTACAGGATTCTCTTCCATACAGTTGGAATTAATTAGGTCAATAGGATTACTAATTTTTTGTTGTGTAGGGTTAGTTATTGAGAAGGTCTTTATTAAGCATAGAGGTGTATAAAGGGCTAGGCCCTAGAAGTTGTTGCTTTCCTTACCCCACGGTTGGTGCTTTGGCTCACCAACCAAACAGCTACTGTTTGGACTTGTTCTTCTCTCCCATATCTTCTCTTTACTGTTTGTTCCAGTAATGTGTTGAAAGTTGCTGGACGAGGATTAATCTCATCAGTGATTTCTATACATTCAATATCCATCATCCAAAGATTATCAGCTATGTGGTGGGTTCCCTTTCATTAATCAGAATTTTATTGTGAATTTCGAACATCTGAAGTGCTGTTATATATAAAAAGACAGCAACCTGATTTGCAACTGTTAAAGGGTTTAGAGGCTGAAGTTTGACCTGAATTTCTGTGGAGAGTTAACTGTATTGCAGATTGGTTATTTCATTTTTCAGGCTGATAAGATAATCCTAACCAGTGTTTTAATAGCATAGGACTAGCCTGAATTTCTGAGCTAGTTTTGGGGCTGTATAATGTTTCTGGAAAGAGGTGTATTTGTGTGGATTTTAATTGGTGTGTGTGCAGTCCTAGACCTCTGATTAAGCCATGACATGGGCCCGTTACCCGTAGGAATCAACAGGTTTTAGGCTCATCAAATGGTTTACAAAATTCTCTTCGCTGGAAAAGATGTAGGCATTATTTATTCACTGCAAAAGGTTGACAGATTCTTGTAATTGTAGTTGAGATTTCATTGGATCTAACATTGCATAGTAGACTGGACAGAGTAAAAGAGATTAAATATGGTAAAACAAAGAGATATTTGATATGGTATAGATCTAACCTTTATTTAGGATGTTGATGCCTGTTGGTGCAGCAGAAATAGCCTTGGTATACCCTGTGATGGGATATGGGGCCAAACCACTCACGATCAATGTAATAAACAATAAATCAGCAGCAAAGAAATCAACAATCACATAAACAAGGTGAGGATTTTACATGGTTTGGCTCTTTGGCCCACGTCCATGGGTGGTCCTTTTTTTTTTTAATGAATTGGGTGTTGTCAGTTCTTCATTATAAACTAGTGAAATACAAGTTACAATAGAATAGATTCTCCATTTTTTTCAGCTCAAACCCAAGCCCCAAGAAAACCCGATAATCTATTTACCCGCTACTCTCTATAACAATAAAGAACACCCTTCTCACATTCTCTCACAATTTATAGAAAACCTTGTTGTCACTATGAAGAAACCTTTAGCCTCTTTGTTTCATTTAGGGAGAAAACCTTAGAGTAGAAAAGTTAGAGCATTCAAATAATTTCTCTTGAGAAAAATAAGGAGTCCTTACATCCCTACTTAATGTACAAGGGAAGTGGATACTCCAAATTATTAACAACCTCTAAATTAGAAGGATAAATCCCTTCCATTAGATTGCTCCAATTGACCAGTTGAGAAACAAGACAAACACAACAATCTTCACCTTGGATTGTTTCACAACCACGTTGAACATATCCTTTTGTAATCTATTCCAACCATATCTTTGCAAAGACACATAATTTGTGACGTGCACAACACTCCACCTTGGCCCACATTCCAGAATCACCTTGGAGATGACCCAACACTTTTCCTTCTTAGTGAATTCTGCACCATCTATACCCGGATTGCACATCCATCTCAAACTTGAAGCAAATAAGATGTTTGCTATCACTATAATCGATTAGTCTCGAAGGATCACCAACTATACATAGCATCAAATCAATTTAGTACTGAATTCATATGACTCAATCATAATATGGCTAATGTACATGTGTAGCTGCCTCAAGTCAACTTCTTTAGTCAAATGTAGAGTGGAACCTCAATTTTTCCTCTCCAAATGTCCAAATGCATGAATTGTCTAACCATCTTCTACTACCTGGAAACTTGTAACTCATGTCTCCCCAACTATGAAAGAGACCTTACACATGCACTTGTTACTTTGTATACCCTGTTTCTAGCTCCCAATCAAGTTAAAAGGAATATCATTAATCACTTTATTCCTTTTCATATGATACAATTCACCACCCTTCTCTTCTTTCATCAGGACCAAACTACCACATGTGATTTTCATGGCTCCTTTTGTAGCTAAAAACCTACACCTTTAGAGTTCAACCGACTTAACACATATTTGGGATATTTGCCACACCACCTGAAGTATGAACACTCTATCAAACATCTGGATCTATACCATCTCAACACTTGTGATATCACAAGTGGACTTGTCACCCAAGGAGATAACGTATGTTTTCTTCTCTTGGAAAGTATAAAAATATCTTTTTCTGGAGCATATATGAATAGGCATCCTGAATCTAACATCCTCATCATGAGACGAAGTGATATATATCACCTTTGGTGATTTTGAGAATGTCTCTAATGTAATCATGCTCCTCTGCCACCACTATACTTTGATTGTCATGTTTCATCCTATCAACACATTTCGGACAATCCTTCTTAGCGTGGCCACATTCGTTGTAGTGGAAATACTGCACCATACCCTTCCCTTTGAAATTAGACTTGGACTTGTTATTTTACCTTGAAAATTTTCTCTCAACTAACCCAAAATTTTGACCTCCTTTACAATTTGGACTCCTAATCTCATTAGATAGGAGTGGTGCTGTGATGCCCACCAAGCTTACTGTATCTTTCCCAAATAGTAACATTGTCATTATTAGCATGGATTTTTTCCCTGCAAGTGAAGTTTATTTGTGTAAAGCATCCAATCAATATTTTAATAAAACAGTGATACGATGTGCATTTAATGTGCTTGCTACAAATCATGATGAAAAGGACAACCATGACGTGTCAACTGGTTCGAGAAAAATACTCATACGAGTAAAAATAAGTTGTGCGAGTAAATTTTCTATACTTTTCCATGTGGCAATTTATTCACACGAGTAAAGTCTCATGAATATATCAAATCCTTAAAACAAGCGACACATGGCATAAGCATAATTTGAAGAATAGTTGTGTGAGTGAAAATAAGGCTTGCAAGTGAAATTTACTAGAGAATGTCACATGGCACATTACTCGTGCAAGTAAATCACACTCTCTCATATCAAAGACAAAGCTTTACGAAGCACCCAAACAACAGCTAGCATGTGGCATAAGCGCTATTGAAAGCCCATAGGACATGAGTCAATCCATTATGAAAACTTGTGCGAGTAAAATGTACAAATTCAGCAAAATGACGCATCTCCATCTGGATGATGACATATATCGTTTTAAGCTTTCCAGGAGTCTACAACACGTTTAAAAATTCAATGAGAAGTAGAGTCCAAGTTAAAGCACTCTGTTTGGGTCAAACAAGAGTTTGTTGGTGCAAATAAAGACCAAGAATTCAAGATAAACTTAAACATTTCAAGTCTATCCCGATTTATTCATGGAAAAAGCTTATCACAAATCAGCTTTTGAAGCTTCTCGTGGAGATAAAATTTACTCGTGGAAGATAGTGCAAGAGTTATGCTCAACAATTTTCACTCATTGTAACATAATTCCATTTGTGGTGATTTAATTTTACTTGTGAGAGTAATATGAATTGGTAGATAAAGTTTAAATGGTTAGAAATGAGTTTCACTCCCCAAAAAGCAGGAAAAGGATAAAGATTATTGAATGACTCTTAATAGACTATGCTACCTTCATCATTTTTCTATAAATAAAAGACTCCACAACGTTGTAAGGATCGTCTTTCCCTATCTTTTGGAAATTAATTTCTTCCAGCCTTTGAGAAATTGAAGTCTTTGAAGTTCCAAGTCTTCATATGGCTAGGGTTTTGAAGGCTGAAGAAATTGTGTTGACTTTTGTCGACACAATTTTCCAAAGAGTGAAACTACCTTTTGCCATCAAATTTCTCCATAAAGAATTTACTGATGGAAATCATTATTGCCATTGGTAGTTGACCCATGAATTTTAGATAGGAACATTATTGACTTTTATTTCTTTACTCAATGGTTTCTTCCACTTCCACCCAATCACAGACCATAAGCTTTGGTTCCAAGTGTTGGCGCAATGGAGTTTGGAAACAACCTTGATTTACCATGTGATGTGATATGTGGAAAACTACTCACAATCACTATAATTAACAATAAATCAATAGCAAAGAAATCAACAATCACATAAAAAAATGGGGATTTTACGTGGTTTGGCTCTTTGGCCTACATCCACAACCTATAGGTGCTATGCGTCCTTCATTATAAACCAAAAAAATACAAGTTACACTAGAATAGATTCTCAATTTTTATCAGCTCAAACCCAACCTCCAAGAAAACCTAAGAACTTGTACACCCATAACTCTTTCTCTAACCATGAAGAACACCCTTTTCACCATCTCACACACCTTGGAGAAAACCATCAAGAAGCTCTTAGCCTCTTTGTTTCATTCAAGGTGAAAATCCTAGAGAAGAAAAGTCAAATTAGTCCCATAATTTCTCTTGAATAACTTAAATAAAGAGAGTCCTCATGTCCCTACTCCATGTACAAGGAAAATGGACACTCTAAATTGTTAGCAGTGAATTAACCAGCTCTCCCAAAACCTTAAGGTGTAAGGAGATACGAAAATTAATATACTTCAACACCCCCCTCAGGAGGAATGTTGTTCTCTCATGGGAACATTCGGTGAATTAGGTGTGAGTCCACAATGCACATTCACGTGCAGTTCTATCCTGGAGAAAACTTTTACTTCCATTGGATTCGAACTCTTGATTTGGCTTGGCTCTGATACCATATTAACAGTGAATTATCCAACTCTCCCAAAACCTTAAGGCATTAGGAGATGGAAATTAATATGCTTCAACACAAATTAGAAACAACCTCTCACCAATCTAACAGTTGAGAAACAACGTGCACTCACGTGCAGTTCTACGTCCGGGAGAAAACTTTTACTTCCATTGGATTCAAACTCTTGACCTGGCTTGGCTCTGATACCATGTTAACAGTGAATTATCCAACTCTCCCAAAACCTTAAGGTGTTAGGCGATGGAAATTAATATACTTCAACACAAATTAGAAACAACCTCTCACCAATCTAACGGCTGAGAAACAAAACAAACACAATTGTGCCAATACTGTATTGAAAAGAATAGGAGAACAAATGAATAGTTTAACTAATAAATCTTCATTGCTTTTTTTTTTTTTTTAAGGAAAAAAGAATCATACCCATTTAATTTCATACCAATCACACTCATATTATGTTGACTCTAGAACAATATTATAGAATCACACCCATTTAACAAAACGATAATACTGGATTGCAAACCATGTTGATGAACTCAACTGCAAAGCAAGTAATATGTGGTCCTTCTGATGGTGTTGTCTCCTCAAAATCCTTCTTTTCCATCCTGCATCTTGATCTTTCTTTATCTTTTCCTCACTGCAACCCCCCCCCCCCCCCGGGTTTGGGCTTTCAATTGGGTGGTGTCCCTTAACAAACAGAACACTATGGATATTTTATAGAGGAGACATCCTTATCTAGCTCTTTGCTCTTCTGTTTGTTGTTTATGTGGGAGACATGATGAAATGGGAGACCATCTCTTCATCCATTGCAGTTTTGTATCTAAAGTTTGGAGCTACTTTCTCCTTGTTCTTTAGCCTTTGTTATGTCGAATTCTGTTCATGATATGTTTTGGCAATAGGGTGGAGTGAAAGGTGTTCGTGGAAGATTGTTTATGCAGGCTTTACTTCATGGTATCACGTGGAGTCTGTGGAAGGAAAGAAATAGAAGAATCTTTGAGGACAGGAAAAAGGAGGTTTGGGAGGTGATTGATTCCATTATTTGTGAGGTGGGGTCTTGGTTAGTGCTGAGAAAGGAATTCAAGGATTGCTCTATGAACCTCTTTGTGAGAGATTGGGTCTTTGCATTTCGATGCCTCCTAGTTCTGCCCCAGGGGTAGGTGGAGTTTGGATTCCTCTAGTGGTTGGCCAGTTTAAGGTCAATTTTGATGGTTCTTCCTTCGGCAACCCGGGTCCTGTTGGTTATGGCTGTATTATGAGAGACTATGTTAGTAGCATCATTTGTGTCAAAGGAGGCCCTATTGGCATTGGTGATGCAACCGAGGCTGAGGTGGTGGGGCTTCTTGAAAGTCTTTATATGATCAAGGTGAAAGGTTACTATGAGTGTGTGGTGGAAGGGAATTCAAAATCTTTGATTTCTTGGGCAAATGGAAAGAGTGGTGGGTCGTAGAGATTTAATCATTTCATTTATGAGATTATGAACCTTATTAGAGAGTTTAAAGTGGTGGCTAAGCACGTTCCAAGAGGGCAAAACGAGATGGCGGATTCTTTAGCTAAATGGAGTGTGTCGCAGCATGCTGTTTTTGTGGGGGATTATATACCGGACTTGTAGCTTTGTTTTTATTTCTGATGTCTTTTTGTGGCTAGCTAATCGCTAGCCTTGCTGTCCCTTTTTTTTTCTTTTCTTTTTCTAATAAATGATCGTTGTTCATAAAAATAAAAATAAAAAAAAACTGCAAAGCAAGTAATTATGGTCCAGGCTTGTGCAACATGGGCAGTACATCTAAGGAAGACAGATGCCAACTTCTCAAGCCTAATCCAGGTCTATTACAGACATACTTATGTGGCTTTTGCTATTATTTTATGGTGTCCTAACTATAATTGAAAATTTTCTAACTAATTTTCTATTAGACTTGTTCTTAAAACAAATTGTACCATGAACCTTTTGTAAATGAGCTTGATTTTACTGGATAAATATCTTCTGTCAGTCTAGGTCTTGATAGTAGTTGGTGCACCTAGGACCAATTAATATGCGTAAAATCATTTTAATTGGTAACAAATAATTGCTTTATTTAATATTATTACATTATGTTATAGCTTTTTGCATCATCATATCTTGGAGTCTCATGATTTCTGTTAATTCCAATGGAAACATTACGTGCAATTTGACATTATTCTTATGAATTGAAGATGCCCCCGTCATTCACCTTGAACTGACTGTCAGTTTTATATAATGATATTTTTAATATAATATAACATGAAGATGCCCCTTCAATTTTGTTTTGGTTACAATCTTGTACTTGTATTTACAGGTTTCTCCCCAAGATATTCAAGCGGTTCACTAGTGCAGAAGGATTTCTATTCCTGCAGGATGATACCATTCTTAACTACTGGAATCTGCTGCAAGCAGACAAGACTAGGCTTTGGATTACCGATAAGGTAATGGAAACTTCAAATGTAGTCCTGATCTCTCTCTCTCTCTCCTCTCTCTCTCTCTCTCTCACCCACAAACTCTATTGTATTCTCCAGGTGTCTGAGTCTTGGACTTCGGTTTCAACCAACTACTCTGCATGGTTTTTAAAACAAGCAGATATGGTTAAGAAAGTTGTGAGTACAATGCCTGTTCACTTTCAGGTCAGTTACAAGGAAAGCAGCACCAGTGAGCAGAGCCTGATCCTTTGTAGTTCTGAGGTCTTTTATGTTCCTTGGCATTTTGTGGGGGACTTTGTAGATCTTGTAGGTCTAGTTGGCGATTTAGAAATCCATCACAAGGTTGCAGTACCAATGTTCTTTATGGCAATGGATTCACTGCGTAATTTTGACTCTGTGCTTAGTACAATGATTTATAGAACGGAAGCACTGTCTAATAATTCTTTGACCTTTTATTCTGCTCAAGTGCCCGCGATGTATCCATGGAATGTGTCCAGTGAGCCTGATTTTATCAAGCTGATCAGAATAATGGCCACAGGTGATCCACTTCTAATGGAGCTGGTCTGAGTGCGGAGTTTGTGGAAACTCCATCCGATTCTCATATGGAAGAAAGAAACATTATACCACTCCATTTACTGTTACGCCAATTCTGTATTTTTCATAAAAAAAAAAAAAAAAAAATAGAATGTGAAAGGAATTTTATTTTTTGTGTAGATTAGTGTTGTATTATTATTCATTTACTGGGTGGAAATTCCCCCCAAAACAACTATGTTTATCAATGTAATTGGCTTAAGCATAAATGAGAAGAGGGGAAACCTCTCCTTTGATGATCACCAATGGTTTCGCTAGTGTTACAGCAGACAAATTACCTTCTGAAAGGTGACCTAAAATGTGAATCAAGTCACTGAGTTCGCCTGTACTAATCAACTAGCTATTGGTACAAGATAGGCAACCAATTTAATACTGCACTTTAAACTCAAGGTACATTAACTGTTTAATGAGGAAAGAGGTGGAACCTCAACTAAAATATCTGTATTTTAGTATAAATTCCTCTATCTGTAATTGCACAAACAAGATCCCTTGATGACAAAAATCCTCTGGCACACCATAGTCAAAGGAAAATGAATCCCTTACAGTAACGAATCAGCGCTATGATATTCGTATGGTGAGAACCCAGTTTGAAGAGATTCAAGTTAGTTGGAGACCACGTAAAGAAGGTTCAAACTTAATATTGATAGATTTGCTAATTATATTCTAAACAAGCATGAGCAGGTGGAGTTAAGAGACCAGGGAGGTTCGTTATCGCATTCAGGTGAAAGGCAGGAGAAAGGTAAACATCATCTTCCAACCATCTTGATAGCCACCAGGGTACGTTGGAAAGCCATGTTTTAGGCTTTTAGCCAAAGATGTACGGGAGCCCCGCTTGGTTAATTGATGGGCCATTTCATTAGCCAATCTTTCAACAAAAATAAAAGAAATTGAATCAAAAGCTAAGGCTAGTGGGACTCCAAGATAAGCATCTTGAACTTCCACTACAGAGGCAGATACTTTATTCTTTCTTTCTGCTCTAGCTACCAAGATATGGCCCCTATCTTCTCCCAATACTGCACCATTTCCAGCCCTTGGTATTGATAAACTCATGGTAGAAAGTGATTCTCAATACAAAATGGATGGTCAATGACCATTTGTTCTGTGGTTGCTGTATTGCTTTTCTTGGAGAAAAGTCAGGTTTAATCCCGTCTGGCAGCATTCTGTAATATATGCGTAAAAAAAAGCCTCTCCAGCCTATGTTATGGGTCTCTCACTAAGAACCACTTCAAGCAGGCCCATAGGTAGCTAAAAAAAAGGTTCGATATGGATGTTTCAAGGACAGTCTATCACATTACATGTGACACTGACACTCAGAACTATGTAAATGTTTTGTATCTTATGAACAATATGTAATACTCATGCATAAGCGGAAATTAATTCTTTAGCTACATATCCTTTTTTACATAATGAATTGTATTTAAATATATAGTAAGCCTCCTTATAATTAATAGATTAGAAAATAATGATTTCTGGTATCTAATAATATCTTTTTCTTTTTTTGGTAAAGGTTTATCTAATAATATCAAGGAGCTAACTTCGTTCCATGGTTTATAACTAATATTCTTAAGTACCTACTAACCAATAATATTCTAAGGGAATTCTCATCATATATTATTAGATACTAAATATATATCTTCACAAAAAAAAAAAAAAAAAAAATACATGTCTATATGATGTATAATTAAACTAAAGTCTAAAAGAAGTTTTTATGTACTAAAATGACCAATATCCATTCAGTTATTGCAAATTTATAGACTTACTATAATGGGAAAACCATAAATTTGAGGATCGGACTGACTAGCGAACCAGTGGGGTGACTTGTTCTGGCTGAACCAAATTCACACAGTTTGACTGTGGATAGCTAAACATGATATAAAAGGAAAAATACTCAAACAATGGAATAATCATAATTTTTTTTGAAGAATTAAAAAGAATGACAAAATATTAAAGAATAATATACATGAGATTAACACATACTTAAGATTGAAAATTTAAATAAATCCTAAAAAACAAATATATATATATATATATATATATATTACAATTTTGTGCCTTTTCATTTAAAAGTCTTGTTCTTATTTTGTTATGCTAACATAATTAATTAGCAAATAAGCATATTTTAACATAATTTAGCCAGGAAGAGTCATTACTTGTCTAGCATCATTATAGGTTAGCTCTCTCTCTCTCTCTCTCTCTCTCTCTCTCTCTCTCTCTCTCCAAGTAGAAGTACTGCAAATGTTATAGAAAGAAATATATTATCACAGTTATTTATTGTAAAAGTATTATAAAATAGAAAAATAGACTATTTAGAAGTCCAGTGTTGCTTGCATTCTTCATTAGCGCTCACTAGATGTATCCCTCATCCTGCTCCTAAGGTAAGGAGTCTTTTGTTCCCATCCACTTTCATGAGTCTTGTCACCAGACTACTCTGGAATAATTTGTGCTAGCGACTTTCCAATTTTGGGTCACTCGATCAATCAAACTTCAATAGAATCTAGAACTACATTCTGTTCGATCGATCGAGCTTATGTTCACCTGATCAAACCCTAACAGTTCGATATGATTTTACTTTTTGTCTTATTTTTTTCAAGGAAACTACTTGGGTTTTACCTATGGTTCATGAGAAGGTCTCTAGATATCACCTATGGTTTTTGGTCTAAGTCTTACCCATGAATACTTATCACCTAACTTTGAATGGTTTATTTATCTGTGAAGTTCAAGGTTGGCTCATGAGATGTTTTAAATTGGAGTTTGAGACATCTTTATAGTCTTCATACTGCAGTTTCAATGTCTTTATGGTCCTTCCTCATCTAGTCTTGTAGAATATGCATTCTAAAGCTCTCTCAAACTTTGACTTGACTTGGACTTACATGACTCATTGTATAATACAAGATTTACAAGTTTGATCAATAATTACATCATGCACTTTGCATTTGGAATGGAATTGACAATCACCACATTTTTCTTAGCAAGATTGAGATCCCTCCTTGGAGTTGACTAGACGAATTGACTTAGGGCAGCTACACATGTGCATTGGTCATATTATGATCGAGTCGAATAGAATTAGGACTAAATTGACTCAACAGTATGTGTAGTAGTGGTTCTTCATGGCCAATGTTTTTTGTGATTATAACAAAACAAATTATGATTAAAGTTAGAGGTGGAGATGTGTTCTAGGCATATATGGCATGGGGTTCACTAAGATGGAGAACTACATGTTTTCTCTATGGTGGTTTCGTAATGTGGGCCAAGGTGGAGTATGGTGCATATGTCACAAGTTTTATCCTAGCAAAGGTACAAATTGAGTAGACTATAAAGAGATATCTTCAAGGTGGCTACGAAACAAGCCAAGGTGGAGATTATTGGGTTTGTCTTGTCTCTTAACAACTAAATTTAGAGATGATCTAAGAGTTGTGGTTTAACTTTCAATTTTTTTTCCCTCCCCAGACCCTGCAGTGGCGGGAGCCTCGTGCACTAAGACTGCCCTCTTAGTGAAAAATATGTATGTGATAGATAAGAGATTTTCTCAAAAGAGAAAAAAATGTGGTTGCTTCTTTTTAGTTTTCTTCCTAAGGGTTTTTTCTTTGAGTTTTTTTTTAAGGTGAAAAAACAAGGTCTTCTTTACGTTATGAGAGAAGGTGAGAAAGAGAGTTGTGGGTGTAATGGGTTTTCGGATTTTTCTTAGGTTTTAGGTTTGAGTTGAGAAAAAAAGGAGAATCCCTTATATTATAACTTGTATTTATCTGGTTTATAGTAGAAAAGAGTCTGCACCTATGGACATAGGAATTTTGGTTGAACCACATAATAATCATCGTCTTGTGTGTTTTTGTTGATTTTTTTTCTATTAAGAATTCTTTATTGCATAGATCATGAGTGGTTTAGGCTTATATCCCATCATTGGAATATTAGGGTTGTTTCTACTACACCAACAATTGGTAATAGAACCATTCGACCAAAAGTTTGGTGTTATTTCAAGATTACAGTCAAACAAGAAGATTTGATGATATAGAACTTAACTAGAGTATGCAAAGAGAATCGTGTAGGAAAATACCAAGTTTGGATATATTATTTTGTGGAGAATAAGTTTGGATATCCTGAAGGAGGGTTGTGACAGAGCCTAATATTCTTGAAGAAGATTTAAAGCAAGTTGATCCAGATAAGAAAGGGTGAAAGAGAGACATGTAGATTGATTCCAATAGAGGAGAAAAGGAAATGATATAATTTATCCATACTAGGAGTGAACATGGACCAATCTCAAGCGGGGCCATGGTAGGCCTAGGGCTCAATCTGCTATAGTAATTGAGGACTTGGGCCCAAATTTTTTTTGGAAACTTTAGGCCCCAACCCAACCCTAGTTATTTTATTGAGCCTCGGGCCGGTGTCGAGCCCATTCAAGCTTCTTCTTTTTTCTTCTTTTTTGTTTAAGCATTGCATTCCCAATGCTCCATCACTAACAGGTGATGATTTTTTGAATTTAGTTCCTCTTTTAAATAGGGAGAAAATGTTCATTTGAACACTTATTATTATTATTACTATTATTATGGTTTTAACCCTATACACCCATTTTTATGGAAGAAAATTAGGTGCAAACTAATTTTGTGAGAAATGTGCAAACCGCACTAGGGTGTGGACACATCAGTGCCGAAAACTGATAAGCGCCCC
>JAOXJP010000003.1:15729603-15760056 GCA_025762735.1 Platanus orientalis | reverse complement strand
CAGGAACAGTTCAATGGAGGACTTGGGCTAATTGTTGACCATCTGGTTGGCGTGAAGGGGAGCAACTTCTCAGCACATCATCAATTATATAAACAATAAAAAAGTAACTAACTATTGACCTAAATTGTAATACAAAAGTAACCCGTAAACAGTGACTGATTTGAGGGTAACTTGAAAGGCAAATAATTTGCTCCTTTTTGTTTGGCCTGGGTTTTAGAGAGAGAGAGAGAGGGGTTAGATTTAACCTTGGGTTATAAGATAGAGAATAAACTCAAGTTCAACCCCAGGGCTAAGACTTAAGACCCCAATCCTCATTCATCTTTTTCTTTGTCCTTCTTGCCCAAGCATACAAGACCCACCACTTCACTTGTTTGTGCCTGCAATTTTGTTGTATCTAGTGTTGATTGGTGCTTTTAGAGTCACAGGCTGTTGGAAGTCAAAACCCTCTCAGCGAGTCATGTTCTTGCTCAAATCGTCAGTTCGAACAGAATAGCTCCCAACTTCAACGCTAGAAGGGTATCATCTCCACAGGTAAGAGCCTGAGTTTTGTTTGACTTCTTTGATCAATTATTACATTTGCTTATGTTGGAGATATAAGAATTTCAAGAAGACAAAGAATGGTATTAACAAAACAAAGTGAGCCCTAACGTCTTTCCATAAATTGGGATTCTAAGTATGAGATCTTTGATTGCCTTGAAGAAGATAACGTAATTGACAAATGAAGCTTTTAGGCGGCAAACCTATACCTTCATGCAAACTTCCCTTAAACCTATTTTGATGCAAGTGCAATGAATCAAGTGGTAAGGTTCATAATTTGTGAGGTATCTTTCTTTCCAAATGGTAATGGAGATTTGGGATGTTGTAGAGCGTCGAGGGGAGAGTACCCACCACCAGGAGGTTTTGGCCAAGGTTGAGGTGCTAGAGATTCTGACACCCAAAGATTTCAAGGGGAAGAGATGAGTTGATGAGGTTGTTGAAGAAAGTAAGGAAGAAAGGTTATGGAGATGTCAAAGGTCAATGGAAAAAGGTTTGATGCATGATGGTGTCACAGATGTCGACAGAGGTGACGGAAAGCATAGCTGAGTCGCACATGATGCCCTTCCAGTTACATGGAGTTGCATCTCTGTCGTTCTAGTTGGAGAGTACTTCGTTCGGGTCGTTGTGTCTGAGTTTTACTCATTGGAAATACATACCTTCCTAGTTTAGAGAGAACCAGCAAAGGTGAAGAAAATAGAAACAAAAATAAGAGAAGTATGGTTGTGTTCTAGATTCTAGAAAGAGAACGAGAGAAAGGAAGAACGAGTGAGGGGGAAATGGGTTGCATAGATGGGAGAGAGCAAGAAGTTAAACATTAAAAAAGTGATCTTGTATAAGAATTTTAAAAAAATGGCAAACCGTGAAAAAATTTAGCAGCTGTCGAAAAAAGAGCTATTATCGGTGGAGATCCTATCTTCCCGGTGATGAGGTTGGGAGAGATTATATTCGAACCGGCGATTTGTGTAATGACATAACTCACTAAGAAGTGTTGGTGACCTATGATAGCGAAGGATCGATTAGTGATGGCACCGGACGGTGACAACGACGAGGACATTGCAGATGGAAATGAGTGATGTGTTGATTCTTGTACACTAGGCAAGAAATAACAAAACCAAAAAGAGTCAGGAAGCAAGTGATGTGAGGTCTTAACCTTGGGTTTAACCCTAGATTTGGCGGGTTTAATCTTTCTCCTCGTTAAATTTAACTTTTCATTTCCCTCATTTTTCTTATGCAACATGTCTCTTTCTCCTTCACATTGGAAAAAATCGGGTCAGAACAGAAAGGAGCAAATTATTTGCCTCCTTGAAAGTGTATGTAAGATGCAATGTAGCTATACAATCATGGTTTAAAATTTTGCGCAATACGGGCCATATCGCTCGAGACGTACTTGTATCGCGAGTCTGCAAAATGATACTGTTATTTCATGTGAAAATATCGAGCCCAAGACACCTTATCGCAAGATGTATCATGCATATCACACATGTCTCACGGTAAGTGCTCCAAAATACATTGTTTTTTTCACCTTTTCTTTTAAAATCGAAGAGAGTGATGCGAGACAGGGTGTCTGGCGTATCGTAGCTAGAAGGAGCCCTTACTACAAGCTTGAAAAATCATACAAAAACTCATTTGTTACAATTTTTTGATTGATTTTGCTTCCTTTTCCTAAATCTAGGATTCCACTTGAATTAAATTCGTTTGAGAATGTAGATTTAAGTCGAATTGAACTCAAAACCCCAAATCTCAATAAAAATTTTGGTAATCTCTCTATTTCTTCTCTAATCCTTGTAAATTTTTTACATGTTATACATTTGTAATAGATCTACACATTAATGGAACAAATTTTAATTTTCAGGAAAATATATTTTTTTTTTTTTGAAAAATAAAAAATAAAAAAAAATCAAAAAATTATGTGAAATGAGCAATGTTTGGTCTAATTTTTTTCATATGTAATACTACATCTCATTTTGCACATGATATATTAATTTGGTAGATTTCCGAAAGCAAAATATTTTATGTATTTGTTAGATAATTAAAAAATTTTAAAAATTCCAAAAATACCAAAAAATAAGAAAAAATTTAGAAAACATATTTGAACATATTAAAACATACAAAGTGTGTTTATCTTAATTCTATTATGTTTTTTGTATTTTTTTAATTTTTTACAAAAATAAAAATAAAAACAGAAGATTACATTAAAGAAAGTATCAAATATGTACTTAGGTCATGTACTCATGTAGTCATTATGACTTCATCAGTCTATCTTACTGAGTTACTGTATTATATTTTTCAACTCTAGTAGTCTAGTTTCACACTTTCACTGTTGTAGTTTACTTTTATAATACTTTTGCATTATCAATGAATGAGAATGATATTATTGTTTCAGTTTATACATTTGTATCATTGATTATGTTTTATGGATTTGGATTATAGCTTTATTTTGCAATGTGTAGTGTCATTTACTTATTTATCAACCTCTTAACACTTAAAATTCCGCACATGTGCGATAACGAGTGTCACGAGGGCACCGATTCCTAACAATTGATACCCAACTGTATACTGAAGTATAATGGTTTATAAGTATTTAATAATGTTTATTATAACATTTCCTAAGATTACATTCAAAAGTTCTTAGGCTTACATAGTGTTTCCATAGATTCCATAAGCGACAATGTATGTCATAAAGGTGGCGATTCTCCCAACTATCATAGATAGTTGTTTTCTATATTTAATGATTCCTAAGTGTGAATTAGTTATTATTCTATCAAATCCTAAAGTTTCAAATTAAAATTCATTCATTTGACCCGTATCTCATTCGTTTCTCGGTTTCGGACGCCGTCTCTTCACGATAAACTACGATACGCGAGATGTACCCGTATCTCGGGTCCGCGATACGAGTCGCGATAACAAGATTTTGAACCTTGGTAATAGCGGTATTGCTGCCACTTCATGGTGCAGTATCATGCCTCATAATCTCAGATGTATAGTTGATTGACATACTTCTTGACATTTATCAGCATCCCCAGTCATGGATATAGGACTTGAGGGCTGAAGATGAGTAAGGAAAACACTGTACAACAGTGAAGACCCCTCCTTGTAATGTTGGTGTTCACTTCCATATTGACATAAGCCATATCCCTTGCCAAAGCTCAAGATGATTAGCTTTGTGCTATTGGCTTTATGAGGTACCACATCCATGGAAGATGTGGAACTATCGGCACCCAATCCATTTGTAGAAGATGAACTCCATCCGGTTGAACTACCATTGCCGATACTCATGCTGTCAAATATACCTGCCGAACTCATAACAATGCACATCCTCTTCTCTGTCTACCTAGTGGCACCTGTAGCACTGATAAGTCTGATGTAACTGTGGTGGACATGCACTATGTTCCTTGTTCTGGGTGGCATGATTCGAACCGTACTCTTATGAATGGGCTAAGAGGTCTTGACTTTTCTCACCATTTAGGCCCCTATCATCATCCTTAACCCCACTCCTTAGTGATATTGCCTCCGAGGGTGCCTCCCTGATCTGGTCATCATCATCACTATCACCACCTCCTGACTAAGACTATTGTTGTGTAGAGATTAACTTAACATCCACTCCCATCTCACTCTGATGCGGACATCAAAAAGAGGCTCTTGTATGTTCCTCCACACAAGAGAGCAAGATTTAAGACTAGTGTAATGTGTGGATTGTTTAGGGCATTTTAGGGGCTGGGGTACTTATGTAATAAGGCTATTAATGCCATGGGTATTCAGGGGTTTTTGAGCCATGAGTGTATTTTTGTAATAAGGAAAAATTGCCAAGGTTATTTTATTAAATTTCAGGGATGGTCATCACTCTTATTTGTTTTGTCCATTAATGAGTCAGAAGTTAATGTGTGGATTCCCTATTTTGTGTTGGTCGACAGCCCCTCTAATTATTGCTCATCTCTTCTCCTTAAGTTCCCTTTGAATCTATTCTTTGTTTTCCTGATTTTTGCAGACCCTTTTTCTGTTAAAAGAAAACTATTCCTGAATCATTCTTACTGAACTTCCTGGGTACAAGTACTTCTGAAATTGCCCCCTCCATAAATACAGATTTTGTGCTTTTCTTCTAGGGTTTTCTTCCCCAACCTGTCACCCCTCTAATCCCTCAAACTCCCTTCCATATACATTTAGGTTATCTTGTTAAAAGTATATTGCACACTGTTCTTTTATATGTTTTATGTATTTTAATCATCAAAATTACATGAAATTTTGCATGCACATCACTTTTATACGTCTCTCTAGGGGTATTTTGGTAATTTTATCATTTTGCCTAGAAATTCCAAAAGCCTAATTCTGTACTTTTCTTCTAGCTTTATCCTTTTTTTCCTCTATTCCTTCTAAATGCTTTTAGTTTAATTTCCTACTTCTTTCCCTAATTCTTTTTTAAAGGTTACTTGGGTGTTCTTATAAACTATTCTGAATTGTTTAAGTTTGGTCCTTATTTCCGCCGCATCCTTTTGGGCCTATATCGGCAGCTTATAATAGCTACTAGATTTCCTGACAATAACTTTGGTATAAGAGCTTATCATCTTGCATCAATTTTGGTATCAGAGCTTATCATCTTGCATCACATTCATAGTATGGGAACTTGGCCATATACTTGCCTTGTCCAACACCAACTCTCTATGCTTCTCTGCCCACTTGTATAGTTCGTCCTCCTCACCCTTCTCGTAGATCAATTAGATCAATGAGGTTAATGTATTTTTCTCTGCTCTAGATCGTACTCATATGCTTCATCTTAAGTCTTATGTTGTAGTGGACGGGTATGAGATTTTGCAAGTTCTCATGGATAAGTTTGTTGTATTTATTAGAGATCACAACAGGGTTTTGTTGGCCAAATGACTTTGGAGATTTGGTACTGAAAAAGAGAGTCTTTGGTGTCCGGGGGTGGTGGCTAGATTTGGGGAAACATCTAGTTGGGAGTCTAAGAAAATCCGGGTTTGGCATGGCTGTGGTATTTGGAAATCTATCTATAAGATGAGAGATTGTTTCTGGAGTTTCATTCGTTTCAATATTGGATCCAGAAAGGAGATTCGTTTTTGGAAAGATAGATAGATTGGGTAGGCCCCCTTGAAAGTTACTTTTCAGAATATTTATTCTTTGGCCGTGGATCCCAAAGGTGGGTGTGAGATTCTTTTGATGAGGTTGGTAATATTTGAAATCCAAGGCTTCGTAGAAATTTAAATGATTGGGAGATGGATGACCTGGGTAGGATGTTGGTGTTGCTTGAAGGCACTAAGCCTTCCCCGTCCTTGGCGGATGGGTGGGAATGGGTAATCTCAAAAAAATGTAAGTTTACTCCAAAATCTCTTTATTTGGAGTTGGGTGGTTTTACGACTTCTTTGTTCCCCCAAAATGGTATTTGGATTCTTGGTTTATCTTCAAAAGTTGTTTTTTTTTTATTTTTATGTGGAATGTTTTTCTGGATAAAGTGCTTACCCTTGACCATTTGTAGAGCAGGGGTTGGAATTTGGCTAATAGATGTGTTATGTGTCTGATGAAGGAGGAATTAGTTGATCATCTTTTTGTTTTCTGCAACATGGCCTATGAGGTTTGGAGTTTCTTCCTTTTCCATCTTTGTATTTCTTGGTTGTTTCCTCACCATTTCTATGAGCTTATCTCGGGGTGGTGGATTCGTGTGTTGGAGGGTTTCCGGCTACAATTTGGGCGTACCTTCTTGGGGTGATTTGTTGGGGTCTTTGGAAGGAGAGAAACTTTAGGATCTTTGAGGATAAAGAAAGGAGAAAGGAGGAGATTATTTTACACATTTACAAGCTGTTATTTGATTGGTGTTCTATTTGGCCGGATTTTGAGGAGTCGGTTTGGGATTCTTTTTGGTGGGAGTTGTAATATGTGGGGTTTTTTTGGTCTTTTCATTTGTCTTTCTTTCCTTTGTTGTTTTGCTTCGGTTTTTCACCTTCTTGGTGATTTGCCCTTGTTTTGTGTTTCTCTTGTTGTGTTTGGCCGTTTTTCAATAATCTTTATCCCCTTATTGCTACAAAAAAAAAAAAAAAAATGGGGGAGAAGGTACTTGAGTCTTTGTTGTAACTAGAGTGAGCAGTTTGAGATAGTAATTTTATGGAAATCTTACTTAGGTTGGGGCATTGCTTCCCTATATCACCCACCATTAAGTTGCAAAATTTATATCTCACATGCATTAGTAACCATTGATGTTAGTTGGTTACTCAATTCTCCCTACAATAGCAGCCAAAACGGATTATGTCTTGGAGGTGTCTTGTCTTGTTTAGACACGGAAACTATGCAGTTGAAGGATCTAAAAACATCCCTATACTACACATAAAATTATCGAAGAATTTAGTAAATCATAAACTACTATAAAACGATTAGTAAATTGTAATTGTAATCACCTCGATAAGAGCCTTAGACTGTGCGCCAACACTTGGGTTGAGTTTCGCAACCACCTGAAAAAGCATTATGTAGGTTGGTCCGAGTACAAAGATTCTGCCAAGGCTGGTTTTGGGGGTTGAGGTAGTATGCTGAAATTCAAAAAAATAAAAATAAATAAGAGGTCAGAATTCTGTCTTTGTGCTGATACTCGATATGTGAGAGATAAATCTAACCAAAACAGAAGAACAATCTTACCGGCATCATGAAGTGGGTGAAGAAGCATGCTGTACTATCTTCATCTACAATCTTTAGGTAGCCAACATAGGTCCAAGGGGAATCCGCTTTAATCACTTCCATTATCAACTGTATGGCTTCATAAAGGTAGACCATGCTTCTTGTCCGTATTCACCATCCTCAGTACCTTCACAATCGGCTCCAAAATGCTGATGACCACTTCCATTATCAACTGTATGGCTTCATAAAGGTAGTCCATGCTTCTTGTCCGTATTCACCATCCTTAGCACCTTCACAATTGGCTCCAAAATGCTGATGACCACCCAACATGCATCCAAGAAGGGATGGTTATATGTAATCTTTTTGGCTTTCCTTCCCATTGGACTGTTACTATCGAATTAGTCATATCATTCTGGAAAAGAATGTGGTCTTCAATCTTTCTTTTCTATGCTTTGAAGGTCTACATATTTAGTGGTAAAATGTGTCAAGCCCGATCATACTAAATTTTCTTGACACTCTCTCATATACATACCCATGGTTGTAGATGAAATTTGCATGCCTTGGCCTTTTACAACCTTAGTCACTGTCCTCCTCTTCCCCAAATCTTTAAGCATGGAATTAATGCAATGTGTTGCACATGGGATTCAAAACACGTTTTACCCAAAGGACATCATTATCTTTTCTTATGCTTTCTTGAAGTTAGTACTGTTATTTATGACAATTGGTACAACTTTTTTTTTTCTCACATTGATTACATCAACTTTCTGCCTGCAGATGTACTTGACATCCCTGATAACATTGGATGCCTCGGCAAACTTGAGGAATACTGTATGACCGTCATAATAGGCCATAAAATCAATGATTGGTTGTATCATAGCACTAGTCCAATTATCACACATAATT
The DNA here is from genome assembly GCA_025762735.1 of Platanus orientalis. Lineage (NCBI taxonomy): Eukaryota > Viridiplantae > Streptophyta > Magnoliopsida > Proteales > Platanaceae > Platanus > Platanus orientalis. The sequence goes on along the minus strand of JAOXJP010000003.1, from coordinate 15,752,004 downwards.
GTCATCCCATATTATTCTTCATGACTCCAATAATCTTCTAACTCCTCTTGGTCCAAGCACTTCATCATAATCTCATGAGCAGTGGGTGCTTTCACACCTCACCAGGCCTTCACAATCTCATTTATCAAATTCTATAAGAATGGCCCTTTGGTTGAGTTGGTAGAAAAGCTATTAAAGAACATATAGTTGCCACATGTTATGTTTACAATCTCCTACCTGCTTCCTCTGCTTTGAATCATGGGTGCAATACATGAAGGATCCATGAGAATCTAGTCCTCCCTCAAGCTATATTGCAGGTCATGACCACATGCACTCGCCTCCCATATTAGATGCCTCTTTATCCTGAGTTGGGTGCTAGGGATGGTGAGACAAATTTGTGCAATGTTGCCACAATGAGGGAGATGAAATGTATAGAAATGTATAGACCTAGATCATATTAGATGCATTAAGTGTGTGGGTCAAAGAGACTTATTGAAGGGTGAGGAGATTAAAGCAAGGTAGAGGAGCTATGTTAGAAATTATCAAATGACGATTTCCTTACGAATATCGGTTTAGGAGGAATCAATAGCATCAATGGGATAGAAGATCATATGTACTTTTTAAAAATTAAGTTGTTTGAAGGTAAAGAGGCATTGAAAAAGATGAAGACAAGTAAGGCCGTAAGAGTATAGATGGTATCATAAATGATTTTATGGAAATGCGTGGGAGGCAATGTCTTATCCTAGATTTTTGAGTTCTTTAACAAAATCATCACAATTAAGAAAATCCAAATAAATGGAGGAAAAGCAACATGATGCCTATTTTTTACAAGAACAATGGAGATTTTCTGAGTTGCACCAATGGTTGTGGGATCAAGCTTATGAGCTATTGTTGAGCCCTTGTCTCTTTCATTATATATAGAGTATTAAAACCATGGTGGGAGAGATTTTTGAGTTTTCAATCATTGTAGGTTTACACCAGGAGTCAACATTGAGCCGTTATCCTTGTCAGTAGATATGAGTGAACTGATTAGGCATATACAGATTCTCAGATTTTCACCTATCTTTAGTAGATTTATGAGTATTTAGGGTTTTAGGTAGGAGAAAAAAGGAAGAAGAGGGATTTTGAAAGAATATAATACGTACAGAGAGAGTTGAGACTCCTCTCACATATTTTGCTTCATATATCAAAAAGTAAGAATACAACTATGGATATTTACTAGTATTCCCCAATACTATATAAAGATATATGTATCCCTTACAAACATAATAACCCCATATATCCATGAAATACAATGCTTTCCCCTCAAGCTAGTTTGTAGATAGCATGCATACCAAGCTTGCCAACAATATAACTAAAACGAGGACTATATAAGACTTTTGTGAATATGTTAGCTAACTGATCTTCAATCTTTACAAAGGGAACACATATCTGTCTAGTTTGCAGCTTCTTCTTGATAAAATGTTTATCCACCTCAATTTGCTTGATCTTACCATGTTGGACAAGGTCATGCACAATACTAATGGCTACTTTATTGTCACAATACAATCTCATAAGGCCTTGAGAATTGAATTCCAACTCTCGTAGAAGACCACAAATTCATATCATCTCACAAATCCCATGAGCCATTGCTCTAAATTCGGCTTCAACCCATGACTATGCTACAATAGGTTGCTTCTTGTTGCGTCAAGTAACCAGGTTACCTCCAACAATGGTACAACAACCTAAGGTGGACATCCTATCATCCACAGAACTAATCCAATCAACATCTGTAAAGGCTTCAACTTTTAGATCCCTTTGTCTACCATACAAGATTCTTTGACCTAGGCTCTTCTTCAAATATCGTAGAATACAATATGTTGCCTCAAGATGTGATGTTGTGGGAGTATACATGAACTAACTAACAACCCCAACAACATAAGAAATGTCCGGTCTTGTTAAGGTCAAGTAAATAAGCTCACCTACCAATCTCTGATATCAACCAATAACAATAAGCCGATGACCCTCATTTGTTCGCAAGAAGTGGTTATACTCAATGGGAGTCTCATAAGGTCTACACCCTAACATTCCAGAGTCTTGGAAGAGAACTAGCACATACTTGCATTAGGATAAGAATATTTCATCTTTTGATCTAGCAACCTCAATCCCAAGAAAGTATTTGAGGAGTCCCAAATCCTTAATCTCAAATTCTTTAGAAATCCTTTCAAGTTGTTGATCTCACACTGATCATTATCTGTAACAACTATGTTACCCACATATATAATAAGAGTTGTCATCTACCCTTTTTTATGCTTAACAAAGAGAGTATGGTCCGCTTAACATTGTTTGTAGCCATTCTTTACCATGGCACTACGAAACTTTTCAAACCATGCTTTAGGAGATTGCTTGAGGCCGTAGAGAGTTTTCTTAAGATGACACACCTTTCCTTTGCCGATAGAATTTTGAAAACCATGAAACAAACTCATGTAAATTTCCTCTCCAAGGTCTCCATGTAGGAAAACATTCTTAACATCAAGTTATAGCAATGACTATCCCTGATTAGAAACAACTGAAATCAAAATGTGAATGAAATTTATCTTTGCTACAGGAGCAAAGGTCTCCTAATAATCAACTTCATTTGTCTGTATAGCCCTTAGCCACCAATCTTGCTTTGTATTACTCCATTGTGTGATTGTAATTTCACAGAGAACACTCATTTGCAACCTACAGGGTTCCTTCTCACGTGGGAGGTCTACAACATCACATGTTTTGTTCTTCTCTAAGGCATACATTTTCTCCACCATTGTTTTTTTTTAATGAGGTTGTTAAAGAGCTTGAGATACATTGCATGCAATAGAGACAAAGGGCAAATAGGTGGAGAATGCCTTGAACTCAGGAGATTAGGAATAATAGTAGACATGGTTAGTAATAGGGTGTTGAATACAAGAGTGAACACCCTTCATAACAACCGTAAGAATGTGAGAATCATCACAAGGAATAGTAGGAGCAATACTTGGAGACGAGATGACCTGTTGGGAAGGCACATGAGAATCAGGGATAGGGGTAGCTCTTTTTTTATGTCGAACAAATACATGAGTGAAAATTTTCGCCCAAGTCTTCTTTTGGGTGGTTATCTTAAGCTCTTTTTCCTTGTGGGCAAAAACTTGTTCTATCTCCCTTGGGTACTGTGCCCATCAACATCAAAGAAATATGAAAGAACAGGAAGAGGAATAGCCGACTCATCTTCTTCTTTATGTCTATGCTCTCCCTGACGATGAGGTTAGTTAGGGGAAAAGAAAGAGACAGTCTTGTGAAAGGTGACATCCATAGAAACAAGCCGTCGAGTATTAGGGTGATAGCATTTGTAGCCTTTTTGATTCAGGGCATACCCAAGCAAGGTTCAAAATGTCGGTGTCGGTGGAAATGTCGGTAAGACCAAAATAAGACATATATCAAAAATGTTGAAAATATCGGAAAGAAATATTGTAAAAATCATGGAAACTTAGGAAGCATATTTTTATGTAACTACATATGCACAAGAGAACAAATAGATTCATTAGGAATGATAGTTTGTTTTAGTACACTTATATTTTAATATTCTTTAAAAGTACACATGCATACATAATGGTTTACAAACATATTATAATCTAATTGTATAAACATAAGGGAACAAGTAGATTCGCTTCATTTTCGTCTTTTTTTCTCTTTTCTCTTTCTTCCTCTCCCTCCTTTTGCTTTCTTTGGAATTTATAGTTTTTCATATAATTCTTTATCATAACAACACAATATCAGCATTAGGCAATAATACGTTGTGAAAGGAGAATATTCGTTCAACACATCAATATCATGTATAATGTCGACCGAAAAATGAATTTTTATAATGTACTTAATGTTTCGTATCGGTATAGGAATATGTCGTGTCGGCCCTAGTAGACATGGACATATGTCGGGAGACATATAAAACATTTTGAGACATTTGATACCATATACCCAAGGAATATATACTTAAGGGCTTTGGCATCCAACTTGGAGTGGTCAAACTTAGGAACATGAACATAGAAAATACAATCAAACACCTGAGGGGAAAGACAGGAATCGTGGGTGGAACACGAGAAGAGCTCAAGGGGATGTTTAAATCTCAAAATGTGAGAAGGCATACGATTCATCAAGTACGCAGCAATCTGAAGGGCATTAGCCCAAAAAACCTGGGGAACCTGCATATAAAAGAGCAAGGCACGGGCATGATTCGTCGAAATTTCCTTGTTTCAAGGGGTGGCGAAATGAAATAATAGGGGAATTCAAAATTTCAAAAATTCAAAAATTTCATTGAAATGTTACCAAAACTATATTGATATTTGCGAAATTTTGGTGTAGTTTCATTAATATCAATACGTTTGATGGGATTTTTTATGCATGAGCTCAACCCATCCTAGATTGATTCATTTACTATAATTTTCTTTTTGTTAGTTCTAGACCAAAAATAATAACTCCACTTAAATTCTTTATGGTAAAAAATACTTTTTATATTTTATTTATACAATAATTAAATATTATCTTTTTAAAAATGATAAGACATATATTTTAAAAAAATTGAAAATTATTTACATATATGTATGCATAAATTAGATATGCGCTAGAAAAACTATTGTATAAATTTGTTGTATAAATTTTGTTTACAAAATGACTAAATTAAGATGAATTGTTAGGTGAAGTTGTCATGAAATTTGACATGTTGGGTAGTCATTTATCTATAAAAAAATTGACAAGTGGCTATTTGTTTATCTTTGTGATTAATTTGTACATAGATTAGATGCTTTACATAGTTTTTTGAGTCTTGAGTGTGTACTCATGCTCAACATAGATTGAAATTTTCACAGCAGTTCACATCAAAATTTCTACAAATTTTCCATTATTTCGAAACATTCTGGCAAAATTTTTCCAAAATTTCCGTAAATCCCCAAGGTGAAATATCCATCAAAATCGAAATTTTGAACCTTGAATATAAATGTTGAGACATTTACAGCATTTTAGCTGAACATCAGAATATTCTCTATTTCTAATGTTTGAAGGCACCGTCTGTTCTATTGATGCACTGAATGTTAGATGTTGTGAGAGGAACACATGCTCCCTTTAAGTTCTTTATCTTCTCATTTTTAGCAAAATTTTCCACAGACAACTTCTGGCAAGGGAGGTTCTTATCTATATGACATTCACTTTTGGATCGGAAAAGAGACGAGTCAGGTATGCTCCTGGTACTTTTTTATTCTATACAGAGATGATTCTGTTTTAAAATTGTGCTCTCCCTTGATGTTATTATTTTTGACATTATGCAGGATGAATCTGGAACAGCAGCAATCAAGACGGTTGAGCTTGATGCAGTCCTTGGAGGGCGAGCAGTTCAGCACAGAGAACTCCAGGGGCATGAGTCAGACAAGTTTTTGTCATACTTTAAACCATGCATTATTCCATTAGAGGGTGGTGTTGCTTCTGGATTCAAAAAACCTGAGGAAGAGAAGTTTGAAACCAGACTCTACGTTTGCAGAGGAAAACGAGTTGTCAGATTGAAGCAGGTAGCAGAGTTTTTTCACTTGAACTTCAGATGCCCATCATGGAACATCTTTAGTTTTGAAACTTCTGTAGAACAAGGGACTATGAGTGTGTTTTTTCATGCAGGTTCCCTTTACTCGCTCTTCCCTGAATCATGATGATGTGTTTATCCTGGACACTGAGAATAAGATTTATCAGTTTAATGGTGCAAACTCTAATATTCAAGAAAGAGCCAAGGCTTTGGAAGTAATTCAGTATTTCAAGGACAAGTATCATGAGGGGAAGTGTGAAGTTGCAATTATTGGTAAGGGCTAATCTACAATCTCTCTCTCTCTCTCTCTCATTTAAGAATACATTTTTAATTTACTATCTTTACATCTCTTTATAATCTATATTTGTTAATTTCTTTTACATTTAAAATGGTATTCATTGTGCCAGAGGATGGAAAGCTACAAGCTGAATCAGATTCTGGTGAATTCTGGGTCCTTTTTGGTGGTTTCGCACCAATTGGAAAAAAGGCTGCAAGTGAAGACGATGTTATACTGGAGACAACTCCTGGGAAACTTTATAGGTATTATATCAGTATTATATCATGTATAATTTTGTTATGCGTGCAGTCATAAGGAAAGATCTATATCTGGACCATGAAATTTGATTTCAACAGTTGTGGCATTGATCTCTTTGAAATTACTGTGAAAATTCTAATGCGGTCAACTAATATTAAACGCATCCTTTAAAAAAATAAAAAAAAATTGTGACGACTAACCTGGACTGGTATTAACATAGCACATATAGAGGACTGGCTTTTTATCAGATCAAAGCTTATGTTTTTCATTTTTTACTTGAGTATATAAGTTTGCATTTTTATTATTGTAATGTGGTTTGGGAACTGGATTTTTCCACGATTTTGAATTTTTTTTTAGTATATTTTGAATGCGAAGCACGAATTATCCTTGGAGAAATGAACCTAAAATGTGTTTGTTGGTGTGGGGACTGGATTTGGTAGAGGGTATATGCAAGGAATACAAAATGAAAATAAGATAAAATCCCTTAATTGGAGAAACCACTGAAGCTACTTTGTGTTAGCTGTGACCCCAAGTAGTTGGGATAAAGTCTTTGTTGAGTTGAGACAGAAGTCACTGGTGTCCATGTGGATATTGTTTTTAGTGCAAAGATGATAAAAGAAAAGGGGAAAAGACAGTCATAGTTGTACTCTTGGTTAACCTTCTATTCTGTCAGCAAGTCTCTGTAAAAACATGAAAAACCTGTAGCGAAAGTATTGGTGATGAGAGGTTTATACTGACAACACCAACACTTTTGCACTGTGGACACTTTGTACTTTCTATAGTGAAGTGGGTTACTAGTTTTTCCAGAGTAGTTGTGCCAAAGGACCAGATTTTATTGAGGTTTTATGATCCTTTTGCAGAGTAGGTACAAACTATTAAACATTCATAGAATATGTCTGGATCTGTGGATTTGAAGGGTCTGAAATGGAATTGGGGGACCAAATTCTGTTTCTGCCTGCGTCGATTTTAATTGGGTAGAAATGGAATTGATGAAATCTCTGCCAAATTTGCTTTATGGAATTGAAGGGTCAGTTCAACAGACTTGAATTAACCACTTGGGAGTGGCTATTCACAATTCCACTTTTCTAGTCGCAGAGATGCTGCTACTTTGTTCTTCTTCCCTCAACTTCATGAAAGATCTCATTTCCAGCAACGGCACATTGGGAACCGTTTTCTAGGTAGGACTCTCTCTCTCTCTCTCTCTCTCTCTCATCCGATCACTCTCTCTCCTGTCGTCTGATCTCTCTTTCTCTGTCCTCTCTCCTCTCTCTATTTCTCTTTCCTTCTCTTGTCCAATCTCTCTCTCTCTTGCTCGTTCGCCCGCTCACTCACTTTATCTTTTACCGGATTGTCACTCCTGATCCCTTTTGGATTGGGATGGCTTCTTCTTCTTCTCTGGTTTTGGTATTTATTATTTTTATTATTATCAGTTTATTATTATAATTGTAAATTTCTTTCTTATCAGCCGTAGCTCTCTATGGATGAGATTCAAAAGGAAGCGCCTCTGTTAATTACCATCTCTATTACTTCATCCATCCATTTCCCTTTCTTATTCTTCTTCATTAGAAATTCTCTACTCATTTACTGGTATTTTCTTCCAAGCCTTAAGTCATTATTTACAAGTCCAAGCACTCTCATACAGTCATCTTAAGTCGGTGAACCTCTCATGATTCCATGAGACTCAAGACAGCAAGGGGAACTTCTTCACAGTGCATTGGGGGGATAAATTGATGTTCTCTGGGCATTGTTGACCTTACCAACGGTTACTTGCCAAATCCCAAACCAACCATTCAACTTTGGGAATTGAAATGAATGAATTCTGAATCTACAGAAATCAATTCTATGGTTTTCAATTCTGTGGAAATGAAATGGCTAATTCCAATTCTACTATTCCAAACATAGCCATAGTGTTGAGGGAGAAGCTTCATGGAGTGTAGAACAAGGGACTGATGCATTTTTCTTGCAAGGACTCCTAGTCTAGTTTCAAGTACAACGTCAAAGACTCTGCTAGGCATTTCTCCCTTTTTTTTTTTCTGAGAAGTGTGGCTATTGTCATTTCTCTGAATCTGAGGAGCGAGTCTCTCTGGACTAAAATTGACATCTTTATGATTAAGTCCACCAATCCTTGATCTGTTCCTGTTTCCCTTCTTTTTTCTTCTTAAATGAATACAAAAGTTAATTAATAGAAACTAGAAAGATGAGCTAAGTACTACTTTAGCAGTTGTAGTTGACTGGTTTAGGCTTTGAAGGAGCGACGGTTGGATATTGTCACAGTACTTTAGAGAGGCTCATGTCTTGGCTTCCAAATTGTTTCCAGTGGAAAAGCCAGTTCTTTTGCAAACCTGCTAAGACCGGCATTACTACTACTGCTTAGTTAATTGGCTGTCCTTGGGCCTGTCTGCTGTAGCCCTCTTTTGTATCTTTGTTTTTGTTTGATTCATAAGGTTTCGCTATTAACAAAAAAAAGAAAAGAAAATGGAGCTGAGTACTGAAGTAACCTGAAGCCTAATTTTAGTTGAGGCACTCCAGCCAAAAAGTGCAACTCCAATTTACACATGAAGAGAAGGCTCTAGTCTAGTAACCCGACTAATGTATGACAGCTTAGGGATTTAAGGAATCAAAGACTGAACTACAGGAATAGTTGTGGGTTGATTGGTAGGATTCTGATTTAATGAAATAAATTGTGTTTATGGAAATTTTAAAGAAAAAAGATCAAAAAAATCAAGAAATCAGAATTTTTAGTAGATTAAAAGAAAAGGAATTATGATTACAGGAAGGAAGAAAAAGAAGAAGAATAATGAAGAAGAAGACGTAGAGAAGAAAGAAGAAATAAGAAGAATTCAAGAGGAGAGAGAAATCTTACCTACGATCAGTTAGGATTTCACATGGTTGAAGCCTTCAACCAAAATAAACTTTCATTCAACCAATAACTTAAATTTCTTTTTCTCTATATTATACGACTCTCTCAACCTTATTTATTTACAAACCTTGACTAACAAGAATTATCCTAAAATGACTGCCAGTTATAGTAGAACTCCAAAAAAAATACAAATCCCATCGTATTTTGATCCCCTGCTAGTATTTTGGTCATAAGTCATGACTTTCTCAAATCAAATTGAACTCACTAGATCTTGGATTCATTGGAAATGTAACTAGTTAACCTTTCAAATTACACCAAAATCAAGTTAAACGGATAAATTATGACTCACCAAAATAAGGCCCAACCGCCCAAGGAAAAGTGATGGAAATAAGACTTCTCACTTTTATCAAAATCAAATAAAATCTATCTACTTAAAAATGTGCCCCCTAAATTGACTAGTAAAAACTTACTTAGATGAACTCAAAGTTAACAAAAGCAAAAATTGTTGCCAAATAAACATTTTGAACCTAAAATGTCAAAAATACCTCTATAACTGAAATCTTGATATTTCATGGGGATTTTGAATTTGGCTCTCTTGTGAGGTGGAACATACAAAAGGTGCATAGAAAAACCAGGCATAGCTGCATCATTCACTCTTAGCAAGATCATCAAATATAGAATTAGCCGAGCTAGGCCACCATCGGAATTGAGATAAAGTGCAACAATTCTGAAGGATCCCTCCTGACTGCTTCAAACCAAGCAGTAAGGATGGAGCCCTCCTCAACAATCAATCTGTTAATACCAAAGAAGGAAGTAAACCTGATTTGAAAATGGCTTTTAAAAATGTAGTTATGATTTCATGCACCATTAAATTCAGTATTGCTGATGTATCGAGTAAAACATATTTTTATTGGTTTTATTAACTAATAATGTTTAGTGAAATATATGAATCTTCTGTGAAGTGCGTACTTTTCTTTGAAAGGTACTAACTTGTAGTCACTGGTTGCTTTAGCATTACTGATGGTCAGGTGAAGATGGTTGAAGGTGAACTTTCTAAAGCCATGTTGGAGAACAACAAATGCTATTTGCTGGACTGTGGTGCTGAGGTATTTGTTTGGGTTGGCCGGGTAACACAAGTGGAAGAGAGAAAAGCTGCTAGCCAAGCTGCTGAGGTAGAGCATTAATATTCAATCCCATCATGATGATCATCCAATCACACATTCTCATCTCTCTATTTTTTCTGTCAGGAATTTATCAGTAGCCAGAATAGACCAAAGTCAACACGCATAACCCGAGTTATTCAAGGGTATGAAACACATTCATTCAAGTCCAACTTCGAGTCTTGGCCAATGGGGGCAGCAACTTCTAGTGCTGAGGAAGGAAGAGGAAAAGTAGCAGGTACTAATCACTTCACTTGCGAGCCAGACTAGAATTTTCGTGTGTAAAAGTTCTAATTGTCAAGTTGTTTTGAAAATTTTCAGCTCTTTTGAAGCAACAAGGTGTTGGTGTGAAGGGGATGACAAAAGGCACTCCTGTAAATGAAGATGTCCCACCTTTGCTTGAAAGTGGTGGAAAAATTGAGGTGTGAATATCACCATTGTACTGTCAAGGTGTTTTCTAGAAATTATGTATCTTTGTAAGCTTCTTATTTTAATATTGTATTGGAGGATTGAACATTACTGGTTTTTCAGGTATGGCGCATCAATGGAAGCGCCAAGACGCCAGTTCCAAAAGAAGAGATTGGTAAATTTTACAGTGGAGATTGCTACATTGTTCTTTATACATACCATTCAGGTGATAAGAAAGAAGACTACTTTCTGTGCTGCTGGATGGGGAAGGATAGTACTCAGGTAATTTGAGTTGTTCTTGAAGGATTATGCCTCTTTGAGGGCTTCCTCAGTCTGACTTGAGCATGCCTAATATGGCATGAATCAAAGGCCTCTATCATTTTTATGTGAAATGCAAATACACACTCCATGGGGAATGATGCTGATGTTTCACAGTATTTTCTTCGGTTTCCCTTATCCATGTTTTGCAGACATAGTTTTGTGTTTCTGTGATAAGATTTAATAAGTTCACTGACCCCATCCTTTTTCTCCCTCCTTTTTGGATTGTTTAATTCCTTAATTTGGGTTAAATTTAATGTAGAATTAAAGACCCTGCCTTCTTTCAGTTGTTTTCTAAATTTATAATTATAAGCTTGCTGGATCTGAATTTAAGAAGTTATTATTTATTTGTGTACGTATCTGCTAAAGTAATTTTTTAGATTAGTGCTGCAGTTTCTGTACATATTATAGTCTATACTTTTCGAGAGCTGTTAAAAGTTCGTAAAATAATTGATGGAGAAATTATTTAAAAGGTAGGTAAATGAGATCTTCGGTTTTTTTTTGTTTGTACTTTTTACTTTTCCCTTAATTCCCCTATCCTCCCAATGTGTTCTTGTTTTTTTTATTTGATTTTTGAGACAAACTCTACTTGATTAGTAAAAACCCCTTTAGAGAAGATTAGGGTTCAAAAGAAAGAGGGAAGAAGAAAATAAAAAAGAGAGGTACTTTCTCTCCACAGAAAAATAATATTTATATTATTGAAATGATATACTGTACGATATGTACGAAAGAGATAAGATTGAAATACCCTTGTACTGAGATACATAACACATACCCTTTTATATATCTATACTTATACGCTCCTCCTCAAGCTGGAGAATAGATGGAAATTATTCCCAGCTTCCCAACAATATCTATACTTATATGCTCCCCCTCAAGCTGGAGAATAGATGGAAATCATTCTCAGCTTCCCAACATTACTACGAAAGCTTAACCCACTCAATCCTTTTGTAAAAGCATTTGCAAGTTAATCTTCCATCTTAACAACGAAAGTGCAAATACACTCAAACCATAGCTGCTCCTTTATGAAATGGTGATCTACTTCAATATGTTTTGTCATGCCGAACCGGATTGTGAGCCATGCTTATTGCTGCCTTGATGTCACAATACAATGCCATTGGATGTAGTATTGGAAATCCCAACTCTGCCAGAAGCATTTTCAACCACAAGAGTTCACATACACCATGTGCCATGGATCTAAAGTCAACATTTGCACTAGACCTAACTACCACCGCTTGTTTCTTGCTCCTCCAAATAATTAAATTTCCTCCCACAAAAGTACAATGGCCTAAAGTAGAGTGTCTGTCATTAACTGAACCAACCTAAGAAGCATTAGTATATGCTTCAACTTTGAGATGTCCATGGGAGTGGGCCTTGTTAAGGATATACATTAGCTGGCTATGTTGTTTGGGTCTTAGGTTTTGAGTCTTCCTGGTGTTTACTTGGGGGTTCCTTTTGGAGTAAGATATAAATCCAAATCAGTGTGGGCTCCAGTTCTTGAAAGGGTGCAAAAGAAGTTATCAGTGTGGAAAGGTAAACTCTTGTCAAAGGGGGGCAAGCTGGTTTTGCTCAAGAATGTCTCGTTGGTATGCCTCGCTATTTCCTGTCTCTTTTTCTTGCCCCTTGTTCAATCATCAAGAGTTTAGAAAAATTTCAAAGGGACTTTTTTTGGAATGACTGAAATGGATCTGTCAAATTTCATCTTATGAAGTAGAAAAGTCTTTGTAGACCTTTGGAGAAAGGTGGTTTGGGGATTTGTCCCCTAAAATTGGTGAATAGTGCATTTCTGGGAAAGTGGTTATGGAGATTTGGGGAAGATAAATCAGCCCTTTGGAGGAAGGTTATTGTGGCGAAATATGGGAAGGAAATTATGGGTTGGAGAAGTTTAAGACTCAAAGGCTCGTTTGGGCATAGCATTTGGAAGACGATCTGTAAGGATTGGGATGTCTTTAATGAGTTTATTGCTTTTGAAGCAAATAATGGCCTATTAGTTAAATTTTGGATGACCACTTGGTGTGACCCTTCTTCTTTGGTAGTTGATTTCCCTAATATGTTGGCCTTGGCCACTTGTAAGGATGGTTCGATTATGGACCATATGGATGATATGGGCTATCCTAATTCTTGGAACTTAAAGCTTTGGTGTAACCTTTGTGATTGGGAGATTCTAGAGGCAAAGGCTTTATTCTGTAGGCTAAGTTTGGCAGTTAAAGGAAGTCGCATTGTTGTGGATAAAAGAATATGGAAAGCTAATAGCAAGGGGTCTTCTATGTGAAATCCTTTCTTACGGCTTTAGAGAATGATGCTTCCCAGTTTGAGGTTTGGAAGTTATTTTGGAAGTCCCCTTTACCCTCAAAGCTTAGTGTTTTTTTGTCGATGGCTTATTGGGGGAAACTTCTAATGGTGGATAATATTGTGGTGAGAGGAATGATGTTTCCCAATAGATGCTCGATGTGTATGAAGGATGAAGAAATGGTAAACCACCTCTTAGTGCAATGTCCGGTGGGTGCCTCCTTATGGTATTATTTTCTACATCTCTTTGGGAAAAGGTGGGCCTTACAAGGTGATATCCAATCCATTATTCATGAATGACACCTTTCTTCCGCGGGATCTCTTTCTCCTCGAGGAAAGTTTCTTTGGAGATGTGTTCCTTTTATAGTTTGTTGGAGCATTTGGAAAAAACGAAATAATATAATTTTTTATGGCAAACTTATGGACATTCTGAACTGGATGGAGTTGGGGTTCTCTTTTCTGCTCTCTTTGGTGTTTCATATCCCATTGTTTTGGGATATTTCTTTTGCTGTTTGGACTTTTAATTGGGATTCTTTGATATCCCTTTGATCTTCTCAATCAAGGGCTTGTAGCTTTTGCTTTTTTTCCTTTCTAATAAATTTCTTTATTGATAAAAAAAAGATGTCCATGAGAAGTATACCAAATCCCTTCCCCTGGACCGTCCTTTAGATATCTAAGTATCTGTCATGTAGCTTCCATGTGAGCAAGAGTAGTGAATGCATGAATTGGTTGATAGCATAGGCAATGCCAGATCTAGTCAGGGATAAGCATATAAGACATCCTATAAGATGTTGAGACCTTATTGCATCAATGAGTTTTTCATCTTGGTCATCTTTGAGTCTATGATTCAGATTTGTAGGAGTACTGGTTGGCTTGCATCCTAACATTCTAATCTTTTTCAAGAGATCAAGTACATACTTCCTTTGGGATAAAAAAATGCTTTTCTTCATCGTGCAACCTCAATACCCAAAAAGTATTTGAGTTGACCCAGATCTTTGATTTTGAACTCCTTTGTTAATTGAACTTTTAAGATCTATGCCCCTTTAGCATCATTTCCCGTAACTACAATGTTGTCAACATAGACGATCAAAGTTGTCACCTTGTTTTTTACATGCTTAACAAATAGAGTATGCCAATGAGTATAACCACTCTTTATCATGGATTTTTGAATCGCTTAAACCAGGCGCTTGGCGATTGCTTTAGGCTATACAAGGCCTTTCTAAGTCTATATACTTTTCCTTTAGCTCATGTATATTGAAAACCAGGTAGGGGCTTCATGAATACATCCTCTTTGAGATCACCATACAATACTGCATTTTTCACATCAAATTGATACAAAGGCCAATTTTGAGAGGCAACAACAGAGATTAGTGCCCTAACCGAGTTCATCTTGGCAACGGGTACAAAAGTCGCTTGGTAATCTATCTTATACGTGTATATCTCTTAGCTACAAGCCTGACCTTGTATCTCTCTACTGTATTATCAGCTCGATATTTGATAGTATATACCCACTTACAGCCAATAGTTCCTTATTGTGAGGAAGATCAATCATTTCCCATGTATTGTTCTTCTCAAGTGTACTCATATTCTCTGTTGTAGCTTTCCATTGAAGTTGCGAAAGAGGCTTTGATACACTGTGAGATATAGACACAAAAGACAAATAACATGAAAAACTATGAAAGGATGGAGACAATTGACAATATGAAACAAATTTAGGAATAGGGTGTTAGTTCTAAAATCTCACACCCTTATGAAAAGAAATAGGAACAGCTGTATCATCCACAAAAATAACAAAAGGAGTTACAAAAGAGAGATTAATACATGTTTTAGAAGATGGATCCATGGAGGCCTTTTGTCAAGGAGGTTGAGAAGTATGATTTGTCTTTTTCTTTTTATTCTTGAGTACACTTGTAATTCTTCGTTCCATTGACATCAACATCACTAGATTTAGAACCACCCCCTTTATAATCAAAGAAAGAAAATGGGACAACAATGGAGAAACAAAATATCTCTTCTCTACCAACACTTATCCTTGAAGAGAAGTCTTCTAGGAAGAAGAGAAGGGAATAAATTTAAAGAATGTCACATCCTATGGAACAAGACATTTGCGAGAAGTAAGATGATAACACTTATATCCTTTTTGATTTGGAGCATAGCTAAGGAAAATACACTTGAGTGCTTTAGGATCGAGCTTTTTGTAATCAGATTTGAATGTACACAAAACAGATACATCCAAGTGTCTTGGGGGAAGAGGAAACAAACTGGAAAGAGAAGAAAGAAGATCAAGGGGGTTCTAAAAATTAAGCACACGAGAAGGTAGTCGATTCATCAAGAAGGTTGTAGTCTACAACGCCTCAAACCAAAAAGTCTTAGGAACATTCATAGTAAACATGATTACCCTAGTCATTCAAGTGATGATTCTTGCGTTCAACAACACCTTTTTGTTCTGATGTGCCAGGACAAGTAGTCTAGTCAATAATGTCAAACTTATTAAAAAATGAACAAAGACCCCTGATATACTCACCCCATTATCAGAACGAAAGATGCACACTTTTTTTTTTTGATAGGTAATTATAGGTGAAGATGGGTTTTGAACCCAAGTCTATGGTACGACACCCGCAGACTTTACCAACTTAGCTAGTTGGCATCTTCAAAGAGAAAATGAATGTGGAAAGCATGTGAATAAATGATATAACATTAAAAACACATCATTTTTGCTTTTAACAAATACACTCAAGTTGTATGAGAGTATTCATCAATAAATGTAACAAAATAACGAAAACCAAATAAAGATACAATTGGGGCAGACCCCCACACATCAAAATGCACAAGATAAAAAGGAACTGAGCTTCTTTTATTATTACTAGGATAAATAGAACGATAGTGTTTTGCAAGCTCATAAGGTTTACAATGAAACTTGGATGAAGAAAATGATAACTTAGGAAAAAAATTGGGGACAAATGCATAGGACTTGCAATTGCGACACCTTTACTTGCAATAGAGGAATAAGATCCATCACCTATATGGACCTTATCCCTACCAAAACACACTTGATATGCGAGGAAAATAAAGATGACATATCCATCCTGTGATGGGACACTACAGAATCAATAATCCAATAGCTAGAAAGAGTACCCTGAGCGTGCAAAGATAGAGGTGAAAGTGGCTACAAGAGGTTCTAGATGAACCACAAAGTGGAAAAATGCCTCATTCTCCTCACAAGACAAGATACCCTTAGAAGCAGGGGTATTAGCAGAAACATGAGCTGACTTCGAAGATGGAGTGGAAGTGATAGAATGTACACTGGGTTTATTATCACCAAAACAACCACCACCACGACCTCAAGGAAAATAATGAGGCTGAGAATCTAAAGGGCACCCATGAATCCTTGGTGTGCCTCATATGACAATAGTGTTCACACTTTAGTTTATCTTTCTCGCCATTGCCTTTTCTACCATCTCTCTAAGAAGAGGAAACTAGACAGATCTCTCAACCGAAGTAGACAGGATCATAGTGCTATGCCTTTTGTTCTCATGATGCGAATAGGCATAGACTTCATTAAGAGAGGGCAGTGGCTCCTTGCCAAGAATCTGTACTTGCACCCGTTCAAAATCAGGGCATAAACTAGTCAATAATTCATAAATCCGAAACTCTTCAACATGTCAAGCATATGCAATGATGCCCATGCCCTCTTTACACTTGTGATGAAACTTGAGGTAGTGATCCATCTCTTCCCACATCTCCTTCAAAGTGGAATAGTAAGAGGCCAAAGGGAGATCCCCTTGTTTCAACTGAGAAATACCCTGCTTCAACTCATACACCTTTGTTGTATTCTCAACTTCAGAGTTGGTCTGAGCCACAGCTCATTACCCAGTGCTGGTCCTGTAACTACAGGGTGCTGTGGTCTGAGCCACAAAATCCTAAATTTCTTTCGCTTTTATGAGAAATAAATAGTGACTACTGATTTCAGGCTTCATAGAATGAAGAATCCAGGACATAATAGTGGCGTTGTCAGTCTTCCATTTACGATACTTCGAATCAATCTTAGTATCATCAAACATCGCAGTCCTAATTTGGGCATTGGGTACCCGGAAGGGTTCCTTCACACACTGTTATCAGCTTTCCGAGAGGGTTGAAAATCTCACTTATTTCAGACATGTCGGTCTACAACAACCAACAGATAAATACCCCATAAAATTAGCACCACACCAGGCTACACAGCCTGTTCTACCACTCCACACAAACCACAAGGCTCCACCGATTTTATTCTACACAAATTACCAAGCCTATAGGCTTTCATATGTTTCAAGATGGGTATAACAACCCCAACAAGCATCAACAGGCCTTGGAAACACCAACCGCAGCCCACAACATTTGCAAACAATCAAATCCAGAATCACAGGCATGATCCATCATGATCAAGTAACAGAGGATAATTGTCTAAGCAAAAAAATTGACTGAAACAAGGTGAAATAGGGCCAGGCGGTACTACTGTAAGGTCAAAAAACCTCACCGACACTGTGATACTCATCCAAATCACTCTAAACAAAAACTTTTAGATTCTCCACTTAAAAACGATTCATCTGCTACCAGTCAACTCCAAACAAAAATCCCAATCTGATCAAACTGATCAATTGTCTCAAATTCGAAAAAGATACTTCCAATGATCCAAGAATTCTGGAAAATTACTTACAATTAGTGTTAGATCATCTTCTACTGAACCATCAAAGTTTCGGACTTTGACACTCTGTATGACCGTGCTAATGTCAGTGTACAGCGTGCTGATGTCAGCCCTAGTTTGTGCTCTGCTGGATCATGCTTCAAATGGCGATCAACGCCTGGTTAGCTCTGATACCAACTTGATTAGTAAAAACCCGTTTAGAGAAATTTGGGTTCAATAGAAAGAGGGAAGAAGAACAACAACAAAATAATATTTATGATATACTACTGTACAAGTATGTATATGGTATATGCACAAAAGAGATAAGACTGACATACCCTTGTACTGAGATACATAACACATGCCCTTGTACATATATCTACAACTATCAGCAGATTCGGTGCTGCTACATCATAGTGTTTGTAGTTCACTTTCCAAATAGCTCTAACATTATTTGTTTCAATTACTTCAAATGTTGTTCATCGTTAGTTCAGAATGTACGACATTCTTTATATCCAATCTGCAACTTTCATTTCTGTTAGTTTAATCTTTATATGAATCAATTAGCAGTTGATATGTGTTGCTGGAAAAATGTTTGCACCATGTATTTGGCATGCTTGCTAGTTCAAAAACATTATTTGTGTTCTAAATCTATCTTTTAATGCTCTTATAGTTTGATTTAAATTGATTTTCATTTTTAAGTCTCTTGCTGGTCAATCTTGGGCTGGTTCAAACATTTTCTCTATAGTCATAACTAGGATCATATGATTATATTTAGTCCATTCCAGGATGACAAAATGATGGCTACTCGGTTGGCTAATACAATGTCCAACTCATTAAAAGGGAGACCTGTTAAGGTATTATGCTTTTTTCATTTTGCAATAAGTTGTGGTAGGTGACTATTTAAGGATGGTAGTTAACAAGGAATTCCTGCAGGGCCGCATTGTTCAAGGAAAAGAGCCACCTCAATTCGTTGCACTCTTTCAGCCTATGGTTGTCCTGAAGGTACTACAAGTTGAGCCTATGTAGTGACTGACTCTGTTGAGCAAGTAAATTTAATCTACTCTCCCAAGATGCTTACTTGAGATTGGACTGACAGATGAAATGTTTATCTTTGGAAATTGCTCTAATTATATCCAGGGCGGAATAAGTTCTGGTTACAAGAAGAATGTAGCAGACAAAGGTCTAAATGATGAAACATATACCGCTGATAGTGTTGCACTCATTCATATTTCTGGAACATCTGTGCATAACAATAAAGCAATTCAAGTTGATGCGGTATGTGCACATCTTTTTACTCTGTTATTTATGAGATCGTAAGTTGAATTTGCTCACTGTTTTCAAGATATGTTTACTTGTATTATCTTACTCAGTGATGTTCCTTTCTGACTGTATTTTGTGGGGACGTCTCATCCCCTCTTTTCTCTTTTTTCTAGTAATTTTTATTTTATTTTGTCATTGAATAGAAATGTTGGCCCTAGCATCAGTTATTCTTGATGAAATCGGTTGTAATTCTAAAATATTGGAATTTTGAAATTGCCAAAAACTAAAATGAAATCCTAAAATTTTGAAATTGTGCTCAATTTAATGCATTGCTTTTGCTTGTTGTGATTGTTGATGGGGGTTACTGTTTGGTCTGAATATTTATGCTTATCTGACATTGAGTGGTTGATTTGGAAAGCCTCGTGGAGTCGGTTATATTGGCAAACCATGGTTTCTGGTGGGAGAGGAGAGTTGCCTTTTGTTGGAGGTGCTTAGTGTGAAAGGAACATCTGTGCTTTTGGAACCTTCATTATGGGTCGCTAAGCAAACAAGGGATCTTCTCATTGTATGGTCGTTTGAGATCGAAGACTTTTCTTGCATTTAATTTATTGATTTCAATAAAAGATGGGATTTTATCATCAATGGCTCTGAAAGTTAATCTTTTGGATGCTTAGGGGATGGTATATCTGTATCTTTTCTATTTTTTGTATTCTTGGGCTTCTCTCTTTGCCTTGTACCATATAGTTGGCTGGATCTCCTTTATTTGGGGCTTCTCAATTCTTTTTCTTAATAACTTCTTTACTTGTGATAAAAAGTAACTATATCTCTTGACATTTTCTTTGAACTGTAAGACTTAGATTGGTTTACCAAGGTAGTTGTTCGTAGAGATACTTTTTAGATAAGGAATTCTTGTATGGGGTTCTTTTGTCATAATAAAGTTATAATAAGAATTTAAATCTATTTGGTAAAAGGAGCAACTATATACGGACACTGATGTCTGGACGGGAATGCTGGCAATTTGTATTTTGAACTTGGATTTCATGTGTAACATGGTACCTATCTCTGTTATTTAATGTGTAATGCCGTTATCTTTGATAAGAGAACCCATTAGACTGAAAATAACAATGTCTTACAAATAATTTGTTTGTATTCTTGTTTAAGTTCTCTCTGACATTATTTTCTAGAAAATTTATGTCTGTATTTTCTTGTGGCTTGTTTATTAAAATTAAATAAAAAGCATTTTTGTTGTAATGTAGAATTTTTCTTTTTTTCCTTATGTATTATTTTGTTACTTTATTCAGGCGGCAACATCCTTAAGCTCTGATGACTGTTTCCTTTTGCAATCTGGCTCTTCAATTTTCACCTGGCATGGAAATCATAGCACCTTTGAGCAGCAACAGTTGGCTGCAAAAATTGCAGAGTTTTTGAAGGTATGTCAGTATAGAGTAAATATCTTTCTGTCTGTCAATCCTTTTTCTGTCTATGTCATCTTAATATTGCAACTGAAGCATGGTTAACAGGGATATTTTTTTTTTCCTTTTCTTTTATAATGCATAATTAAGATTTCAGGAAAATCTTCAGCAATTATAGTGCTTAGAATAATTAGAACTTTTTTATTTTGGGTATTCTTTCGTTCAGGACAATCTTAGATAGTTGTGGAGATAAAGGAAGAGAGTGAAAATTCAATGTTATACCATTTATTTTTTTTTTAAAAAGGACCATATGGAAACCTTACCAATTATGTCACCTGGATATATTAGGAACACATCTTTCAGTCTCTCCCTATTCTTTAGCATTTATACCAAATACAAAATATACAAGCATTTACAAGGCTGCTCATGCAAAGGGAAAAGACTAAAGTACCCTTCTACTAGTTACACATTGTCTTCTTCACTTTCCCTTTAACTCATACCAAGCTTGTTTACAGTTTTATGAAAATTGAGGCCCACTTAACCCTTTTGTAAAGATGTTTGCCAACTATTCTCCAGTCTTTACAAAGGATCTACAGATTTGTCAGAATTGCAGGTTCTCTTTAATGAAGTGTTGATCAATCTCAATATGTTTTGTCCTGCTATGCTGAACTGGATTATGCGCAATATTGATTACTGCCTTATTGTCACAATATAGGCTTACTGTGCCTCAAGTAGGAAAACTTGATTCAATCAACAAGCCTCGAAGCCATTATAGCTTACGAACTCCATGAACCATCAATTTAGATTCAACTTTGCCACTTGATCTTGCTACTATATGTTACTTCTTGCTTCTCTAGGTGACCAAGTTTCTTTTTACAAATGTGCAGTAACCGATTGTGGACTGCTGTTGGGTACGAATCCTGCCCTTTTAAAGAAACATAAACTAATCAATGAAATAACTTTCTAAAACCTTGATTCAAGATCCTTTTTAAAACAACACTTGCTAACTCTACTTTATTCAGTTTCTAATTTCTAAAACTTTACTTCCAAGAGTTTCTAAATCCTAAGATTATCCATTAACATATTAATTAACAAAGACATAAAACTTGCTAAAAACAGAAAACTACTTAAAACTAGACTTGTAGACCAAACAATACTAAACTTAAAACTTTCCTAAAAACGCCATTTCCGTCACATACTGATACTCCGACAGTATTTTGGTTATAACTTTCCAAAATCACATCGGATTTGCTAAATCTTGGTGTCGTTAGAAAGGTAACTGAATAACCCTGCTAAAGACACCAAAATCTAGCAAATAGATCATGTTTTGACCTTGGAAAATCTGGGCTAAAAGCAAGTTACGGGATTACAACTCAAAAGAAATAAAATCGAATAAACCTAAAAATTAATGGATGTTCCTGCATCAAAGAGAATCATATCACCTTTTCTCTTTGATGCTTCACAAACAGAGAATGATCTGCTTAGCTTTGTTTGTAACCATTCATACCACAGACCTGGGTTCCAAACCCGTCTTCATCTATTAATTACTAACCACTGACCTGCTTGCTTATCAATAAATAAATAAAAATTATGCACTAGGTGATTGCTTTAGTTTAGACCATATAATGTTTTCTTCATTCGACACACTTTTTCTTTTCTTGATAAGTACTGAAAACCAGGAGGCTGCCTCATGTACACTTCTTTGAGTTCCAATGGAATAAAGCATTCTTCATATCCAGTTGCATGAGTGGGCATTCCTGATTGGCTGCAATTGATATCAAAATGCTTATCAAGTTCATTTTCCCAATCCTGCCCTTATAAAGGGGAAGGACTAATACCAGTTACACATTGTTTCCCACACAGTTAACATATCTCAAAGTTGTAAAAAAAAAAAGTCAATTCATTGTCTAAGGAGATCTGGACAAAACATGTTCTTGTACACAAGTGTCCTACTTAGGGG
>JAOXJP010000003.1:15717509-15729503 GCA_025762735.1 Platanus orientalis | reverse complement strand
CCCTCCTTCCTCTCACTTTCTTGTGAGTTTTTTGTCTCATCATTTTAGGTTACAATTTTTATGTATCTTTACAATCTCTGTATTTTTTTACTTCTTTTTATATATGTAAATCGTAAATGCTATTCATTATGCCAGATGATGGAAAACTACAAGCTGAATCAGATTCAGGTGAATTCTGGGTCCTCTTTGGTGGTTTTGCACCAATTGGAAAAAAGGCTACAAGTGAAGATGATGTTATTCAGGAGTTGACTCCTGGGAAACTCTATAGGTATTGTATCTGTCTAATTTTGTTATGTGTGTGGACAAAGGAACTATCTATATCTGGGTCCATGCATTTAAATTTCAATTGTTGTGGCATCCATTTTTTTGAAATTAATATGGCACATATATGTTGTCAACTAATGTGAAATGCATCCAATTGTTTTTGCCTTGTAATGATTAGCCTGGTATTATTGTAGCACAGACTGAGTGCTGGCCTTTTATCAGATCTGTGTGTATGTTATTTGCACCTTTTACATGAGTATAAATGTATGAATTCATATTATGTTAGTGCAGTTTGTGAAATTAAAGTTTCCACAATGAAGGAAAGTGCATCAAATATGTTTTTGAGTATATTTTGAATGCTAATATGAATTATCCTTGGACAAATGAAACTAACTTCTGTTTGATTGTGTGAGCATTGGGATCTGCATTTGATTGAGAGTATGCACAAGGAGCACACAATGAAAATAAGATAAGCCCTTTATTTGTAGAACAACAGAAGGTGTCCGTATAGTGGTTATTTTTGTGCGAATGATGAAAGAAAGAAAATAAGCATTCACAGTTGTATTCTTGGTTACACTTCCATCGTGTCAAAAAAGCTCTATGATGACATAAAGAACCTGAAATGAAAGAATCTTAGTGATGAAGAGAGGTACACATCCTACTTTTTGCCTTCCTATAGTGAAGTGGGTAGGGGTGTCAATCGGGCCGGGCTGGGCCGGGCCGAGGTCAACCTGAACTTCTTTACACTTGCTTGAATTCAGCCCGAGCCCGAACTTGGCCCAAGGTAGTCATCCCGAACTCAGCCTGTTCTAAAATCATGGGCTTTGGGCTGAGTTTGGGCTTGCCCAAACTTAAATATCCTTTTTAATATGGGCTGATAATGGGCCCATAATTACCCCTACATACTTTGAAAATATGCCTAATTAGTTCGATTCAGACTGATGATAGGCCCAAAACTGCCCTATATTTATGGGGCTAAGCTATACCAATTTTGGGCCAGGCCAGGCCAAGCTATATAGTATACCTATTTCGGGTTGGACTCTATTTGATTACTACTTCGGGCCGGGCTGGGCTGGGCCGAGATCGGGCTGAAAGTAAGTCTTTCCAAACTTGGCCCGAATTAAACTCTGGGCCTCAAAGTTGGGTCTGAACTCAGCCCAGCCTGAAGTTAGCTTGGTCCAGCCCATCAAATTTTTTGGGCTGGACATGTCAGGCCCGAATTGACAAGTGGGACATTTGTTTGTCCAGGATAGTTCTGCAGTTCTTGGTGCAAAGTTTGTGTTAGGAGATCAGAAGTTAAAAGAGTTCTTGTGACCCTTCTCCAAAATAGTTATAAAACATAATTGTATAAGGATTTGTAGTTTGTGATTTAGTGTCTTAATAATTATCTTATTAGTGAGAATTAAACTATAAATTAGTGACTTTGAGATTGGAGATAGATGTTAAAAATAAGTTAACTAGTACAGAATATATCCTAAATGCCTTTTATTCATGGTAAGGTCCAAGGCAGGCCCGTTGCCCCCGTGGTGTACATGTCAAGTGTATATCAGTCTGCCTTGGCCCTGTGGTGGACCTTCACTCCTAAAGGACTTCAAATTTCTCTTAGTGTCTTGCCTCAAGCCTTTGTAGGAAAATTTGCGTCCTCCTTAGGGTACCAACACATAGTCTCATACAAACAATTTGTGGTTTCCATTTTTATTTTAATTTGTTTCCTTTTTTTTTTTCCTATTTTAAATGAATAACATATAATTTATTTAGCACAAAAGATGAGCTAGGTACTACTTTAGCAGTTGTCAAGCAGTGGCCCATGGAAGATGCTCATGTCTTGGCTTCCAGATTGAACATCTTGTTATAGTGGATGCCTAGCACAGCCAGTTCTGTTCTTTAGCAGACTTGCTCGCCAAGATCAGTGCTATTATTTCTGTGTGATTTAGTGGTCGTAATTACTATTTTAGTTCTGTATGCTTAGGTTCTATCTTTCCTTAGGCCTGTTACTGGGTGCAGCCCACTTTTGTATCTTTTGTTTCTCTTTCATTCATAAAATATTCCTTTAATTGTATAAAAGAAAAAAGATTAGCCAAGTACCTAAATAGCCTGAAGCCCGAGTGAGCCAAGGCACTCCAAATTAAAAGGTACAATCCAATTTACACAGGAAGAGAAGGCCTTCAACATCATATAATCTAGTAGGCCCACTCTTAGCAGGATCATCAGCTATAGAGTTAGTTGAGCTAGACCTCCATAGGAGAGTTAGTCTCCAAGGAAATCTCCTCAGCACCTGAAACCAACCAATGACAGTGACTCAGTGATGGAGTCACCCTCAACAACCAATATCTGAATACCAAGAGAGGGTCTGAGTTGAAAATGGTCTCGAGTTTGGTTTTCATTTTCTCATCCCTTTGCTCTTTTTATCTTTCACTTATTTATTTATTTTTGTATAGGCATTTAGCCCCTCAGCCTCTTTCTCTCTCTCTCTCACACACACACACACACACATACATCAGATATATGCACGTACATTTATATGCTTACTTACATTATACAATTTTTCATTTTAGAGGAAGCATTACCTTGAAATGTTAAGAAGCATATTAATTTTCTATGAAGTGTGTTTTTTCATTGAAAGGTACTAACTTGTTCTCACTGGTTGCAATAGCATTACTGATGGTCAGGTGAAGATGGTAGAAGATGAACTTTCTAAAGCCATGCTGGAGAACAACAAATGCTATTTACTGGACTGTGGTGCTGAAGTATATGTTTGGGTTGGCCGGGTAACACAAGTGGAAGAGAGAAAAGCTGCCAGCCAAGCTGCTGAGGTAGTGTATATGCTCAATCACGTCATGATGATCATACAACTATTTATACAAGTCAAACTTTCTCATCTCTCTGCTTTCTTCAGGAATTTATCAGTAGCCAAAATAGACCAAAGTCAACACGCATAACCCAGGTTATTCAAGGATATGAGACACATTCATTCAAGTCGAACTTTGAGACTTGGCCAATTGGGACAGTCACTTCTGGTGCTGAGGAAGGAAGAGGAAAAGTAGCAGGTACTGATCACTCCACTTGTGACTTGTGAGTCAAACTGGAAATTTGTGGGCAATATTTTTTTCTTGTTTTTTACCGTCAAGCTATTTTGGATTTTTTAAGCTCTTTTGAAGCAACAACGTGTTGGTGTCAAGGTAATGACGAAAGGCACTCCTGTAGATGAAGATGTCCCACCTTTGATTGAAAAGGGTGGAAGAACTGAGGTCTGAATATCAGCATTGTATTTAGGGTGTTTTCTGGCTATTATGTGCTCTTCATAAGCTTCTGGACATGAATATCTTATTGGAAGAGTATTACTATTTTTCAGGTATGGCGCATCAATGGTAGCGCCAAGACGCCAGTTCCCAAGGAAGAGATCGGGAAATTTTACAGTGGAGATTGCTACATTGTTCTTTATACATACCATTCTGGTGATAAGAAAGAAGACTATTTCTTGTGCTGTTGGATGGGGAAGGATAGTATTCAGGTAATTTAAGTACAGAAGTTTTATTACTAAGGAAAAAAAGACAAGAAACACAGGACAGGATGCATGAGAGATACATGCCCTCCCACAGAAAAAAATAGCTGCCTCAAAAGCTAAAAGCCCTTCAGTTAGGCGAATACAATAGAGTAAAGATCCAATCCTGAAATTTCACCCCCTGAAAAATAGAAGCAAGAGACCATGTAACTTTCTTTGCTGTGAGTTATATAAATCTATTAGCAGTTGAATTATGTTACTGGAATGATATTTGCTCCATTTATTTGGCTTGCTAATTTTAAATTATTATTTGAGTTCAAATCTATCGTGTAATACTCACATGTACTCCTGATTTTATCTGAGTTACCATTTTACATCTGTTTCTGGTCAATCTTGGGTTGGTGAGTATTTTCTTTATAACCATAACTAGGATAACATGATTATTTTACTCCATTGCAGGAGGACCAAATGATGGCTACTCGGTTGGCTAATACAATGTCCAACTCATTGAAAGGGAGACCTGTTCAGGTACTATGCGGTTTCATTTTACAATATGTTGGGGTTAGTGACTTATATAAGGGGTAGTTAACAAGGACTTCCTGCAGGGTTGCATTTTTCAAGGAAAACAGCCACCACAATTCATTGCACTCTTTCAGCCCATGGTTGTCCTTAAGGTACCATGAGTTGAGCTTATGTATAGACTGACTCTCTAACTTTGCAGACAAATTAAATTTACTATCCCAAGATGCATATGATGAAATTGGACTGATAAATGAAATGTTCATGTATGGGAATTTCTCTATGTTTATCCAGGGCGGAGTAAGTTCTGGTTACAAGAAGTACATAGCAGACAAAGGTCTGAATGATGAAACTTATACTGCAGATAGTGTCGCACTCATTCGTATTTCTGGAACATCTGAGCATAACAATAAAGCAGTTCAAGTTGATGCGGTATATGCATTTCTTTTTACCCTTTTCTTTATGATATTGTAAGTTGGATTTTTGCCTATGTTTTCTAAAGACTTTTATATTTGATCATATTCTTCCTTTGTGTTTGCATGTATGACTTATTCAGTGATGACTTGTATGATAGGCGCTGAAGTGTCTCTCTCTTTTGCCTAAGGTTGTAAATCTTGGTCCTAGCATCAGTATGATCATAACCAATAAAAAGAAATTGTATTTCGCCTAACTTTCGGTTATCATACTAGTAATTTTCTAAAAATCTTTGCCAAAATTGATTATATTTTGAAATATGTATTTCTTGAATTATCCCAAAACTGACACAAAATCCTAGAATTTTCAAAATCATGCTCAATTTAAAGCATTTCTTTTTCTTGTTGTAATTGCACGCACCAAGTTATGAGGCAACTCTTGAAACTTGGGGTTAAATAACCAACTTGTTATTTGTTCAAGTGGTTTGGCACGAGTGCATGCACCAAACATGGGAGCATTGTGTGTTTGAGCTCTTAGCTAGGCTAAATCCTGAGTATGACTAGTTTTGTGCACAGTTCCTCAATCATCCCCTTTTCCCCTTATTGTCTAAGGTGTATACTTTTCTTCATAGGGAAGAGCATCGTCATCATGCTATGCTTCTGCCCCTGACAGTGGATTGTTCAGCTTTAGTTTCTTCTTCCCAATGTGGCAGCACTCGTGCCTAAGGTGTTGGGAGGCAGAGTTCTACTTCTGATGATCGAGATCATTTGAGGTGTGATTGTTGTGGTCGTTGCTTTTTTGACTTGATTTTGGTGTCATTAGAGAGGTTATTCAGTTATTTTTCTAACAAGATCAAGATTTCGCAAATCCGATGTGATTTGCAAAAATGGTGTCAAAATTACTAATAGGATATTAGTAAGTAACGGAAATAGAATTAGGAAGTCCTAGAGTTAACATGTGGATCCTACAAAGGGTTGGTTGACATCTCGTAGTAGTGGGTTGTTTTTGGTAATCTTAGTTTTAGAAAGTCAATGTTTTATTTGTTAGGTTTTGGTCTTAGGAAAGTGTAGTTTTTAGTAATTTTTCTTTTAGCAAGTCTTAGGCCCCAAGTTTGAGACTTTCTATTTTAGGTTCTTGCTATTTTTTTGGTGTTTGTGAGCCTATATAGTGTTGTAGGTTTCTATATTGGGAGACATTGATTGAATGAATTAACTTTTATTTGTTGAAGCTTGGCTTCTCCCCTCATATCTCTTTTCTCTTTGGGTAGTAGTTGTTAGGCTCTCTTTCTCCCCTCTTCTTTCCATCTTCTTCCATCTTTACTTATTCTTGTTCTTATACCTTCATTATCATCTTGTTGCTCCCATCAAGACATCACCAACATTAAACAATCAAGTTGTTGTATTCTGCAGATCAAAGAATCCCTACTGGTTTTATGTTTTCTCCCTCAAGAAACATTATTGACTGGTAAATCTAACTTTTTATATACTGCTATTTGTCAAATTAAGTTGAAATTTGGTATGGAGATACTTATATACGCATCAACAGGAGTATTTTAGTAATTTTGGGGTTCTACCCAAAAATTCCAAAATTTCCCTCCTAGATTTGTTCTCATTTTTTTCTTCTCTAAACCCTTCTGAACTCCTCTATGTATTTCCTTTCTCCTATTCTTCTATTTTCTAAGCTTTTGTGATCCGTGCTATGTTTAAGATTCAAAACTTGGTTTCTTTTAATAGCATTCTTGCTCCGCTACTTTATTTGGATTTTATTGAGACTCTTGCCTATCGTTCTATATCAACTTTGGTATCCTATCTATTGTGCTGCATCAAGAGGCATGTTTGAGGGGGAGTGTTGATGTACATGAGAATGTATTAGAGTACAATATGTAAGGGTACATATGTCTTTGATGTATAGGGGTATGCTTGTAAACATCCCCATGTAGTTGTATTCTTTCATTTGAATATATGACAATACGTATTAGAGAGCTCTCTACACTCTTGATATCTTTTTCCCCAAATACTTCTTCATCTTCTCTTCTTCTTCTTCTTCTTCTACTTGGAACCCTAAGCTCTAATTCATAGAAATCTAGTGAAACTTGGGGAGATCAGAAGCATGGTGATATAGCTATTCTAGAAGTTCATGAAGAAGCTTTCCTTCTTGTTGAGCTAAAGAGAATTAATTTGAGGCATGAATGCTTATATTTTCCATCTTCAAAACCTTGGATTGCATTGTTGGCGTAGGGAAAGCTACGTATGCCTTTATTTTTTCTACATTGAATGCCCATGAGAGTAATGCCTAAATTAATGGTGGATGGGATATCTTCCAGCTTGGGGGACAAATATTTACAGTTCAAATTATCTCGAACTTTAATTCCTGGTTGCTAAGTGAGCAAGGGTTCTTCTCATATTTTATGGTTGTTTGTGAGCAAAGACATTTCTAGCATTCAACCTATTGATTTCAACTGGAGATGGAATTTTGTCATTAATGGCTCTTGAACAAATCGTTTGGATACTTGTATGGAAGAGGGTATATCTGTCTATTTTTCTCTCTTTTTTTGGGGAGGGGGTATATCGATTTCCTTGTGCCTTTTCTTATTTATAAATATACTCTTAACTTGTTAAAAGAAAAGGTAATATTTCTGTAGACATTCTCTTCGTAGTTCTAGAGCTAGTTGCAGATAATTTGACCAAGTTAGGTGTTCGTAGAGATAATTTGTAGGTTAGTAATTCTGTTATGGAGTTCTTCTGTTTTAATAAAGGCTAATAATTTAGTTCCAATTGGTCAAAGGAGAAACTAAATTAGGAAATGGTGGGTATAAAAAGTAACCGTCATTTTGCTTGTTAAAGTTTTTCTTTGTGATGGTCTGTTATTTGCTTGAAACTTTGTTATCTGTATTTTCCAGTGGCCTGTGCATGGGGATTAAATACACAAGCATTCGTACTGTAAATGTTAATTGTGGTATTTTCGTTTTTTTCTTTATTTATTTCTTGTTTTTTTTCAGGTGGCAACATCCTTAAGCTCTGACGACTGTTTCCTTTTGCAATCTGGCTCTTCAATAATCAACTGGCATGGAAAGCACAGTACCTCTGAGCAGCAACAGTTAACTGCAAAAATTGCAGAATTTTTGAAGGTATATCTGTATAGGGAAACCACATGCTGCCTTTCTTCTTTCTTTCTTTCTTTCTTTTCCTTTCTTTTTTCTTTCTTAATGTGATCTTATATTGCGAGTGCAGCATGGTCAACAGATTTCTTTTTCTTTTTCCCTCACAAGCATAGTCGCAGAGCTCAAAAAAACACTTCAGCAAGAAAAGTAACATAGAAGATTTAGCTTTTTTTTAGTATTCTTGTCATCAGGAGTCTTTGATAAATGTGGAGAGAAAAGAACTAAAGAAGAGAAGATTCAATGTCATACTATACTCTTCAATCTATAAAGATCAGCACCTCATGGAAACCTTACAAATTATGTTACCCAGATAGACATAGCAATTACATTTGGAAACAAGGTGTCAAAGTTGGGTATGACAATTATTTAAATTCTCCAGGTAACATGCGTTAAAGTTAGGGTGTCAATGAGCCTAGCTGAGCCGAGCTTTGCCCAGCTCAGCTCGGGCTCGTCACATGAAGACAAAGCTCAGACTTGGCTCAGGCTCGTAAAGGTAGGCTTGGCTCGCCATAAAAAAACGGCCCAACAGCCTAATGGCCCATAGCCCATTATGTCTTTCCATTTTCTTGTTCTACCTGGTCTTGGTGCAGTGAGTTATGAGTTTCCTCAAATTCCTGTTAATTGTGGACAGCAGCATGAGTCCTCACATTCGATCAGGTGAGTTGGAGGGGCAATCATCTTCTCCCTGAGTGCACTGTGTAGCTGAGGAAAACATTCATGGTTCACCTCCTATTCCTCTATTGAAAGTTTGTTTGGAAATGTAGATCAGGCTCTTCAACCTTTCAGAACCAGCTGGATTGCTTGATATCTTGGTCAGATGGATGAATATAGCCTTTGGGACGAAGGTGAGATTCTTTTGGATCTCTTTCCTTCGATTCTTTGCTGGAGTATCTAAAAGAAAGGAATCAAAGAATTTTTGAGCTGAAGCTTATCAGTATCAAGTTTTAGATTATCCAAGCATTAACCAACCCCCTTTTTGAACATAAGGGTATAGATATTACTTTCATCTATACTCTTTTTCTGAAGCACGCATACAAAAGGGCATGAAATAGATTTTGGAGTTATGAATAGGCCTCCCAAGAGTAGAAGCTAGGGTTTAAGGACCTACTGACTGGAGACGAAGTGGTGGGGTGAAAAGAGGCTTCTCCACACCTCTCTCTCTCTCTCTCTTTAAGGACCTACTGAATGGAGACGAAGCGGTGGGGAGAAAAGAAGCTTCTCCACACACCTCTCTCTCTCTCTTTTCTGGTCAGTCCCCCAACCCCCTTTTCTTGATGTCTTTTGTTTTCTTAATTTATCAAATGTAAGTTTTGGGTTGACTAATCATCACCTAGGCACAACCTAGGTGTTGCTTTGTCTAAGGGCAGCCAACCTAGGTGTTGCTTCCGGTCAGCCCCCCAACCCCCTTTTCTTGATGTTTTTTGTTTTCTTAATTTATCAAATGTAAGTTTTGGGTAGACTAATCATCACCTAGGCACAACCTAGGTGTTGCTTTGTCTAAGGGCGGCCAACACATCTAGGCACCACCTGGTGGTGGCCTACTACCTTGATGTCAATACAAATCACCTATAGAGAAGATAAAGCCAAATTTGGAGAAGTTTAATGAAGTTTGTTGAATTTAAACTTTCATTAGTGCTAATTTGGTAATCCTAAGCCAGCTGGGATAGGGGTATTATAATAGCATGGATTAAAGTATCGACCGATATGAGCCTTATATCGCACATATTGTATTGATATTGAAGGGTGGGGTATTGTCAGCACCAAATTTTGGCACAGCTCTTGGTTCTGGCGCTTCTCTTCGTATCAACAGATGGGTAGAACAATCACTCTAACTAAATTAAAGCCAAACTCCAAACCCTGCCCCTCTCTCATTTACTATCATAATTATTTACTATTTTATTATTTATTTATTATTATTATTTTATTTGTTTCTGGTAGTATTTACTGTCATTTGACAAATTCCATGTTACATTGTACCTATTTAAAATTAATTGCCATTATTATTATTATTATTTTTTCCTTTATTTATTTTATTATCATTTGAGATTATGCAACTGTTATTTAATTAATTAATCAGTTTATTATTATTATTTCTATTTTTATTTTTAGTTTTGCTTCACATTAACCTTACCCAAACTATCCCATTTAAACCACCCAAACCAGACCAACCCCAAAACCTAGATCTAAAATTGGCCTACCCTAATTGACCCGAACCAACCTTTTTATGAACTTGAGAAAGGGGAATTTGGGTAATCGCAAACCCTAAGCCCTTTCCCTCTTCTTCGTTCTCCTTATCTCCTCCACCCCATTTTGTTTACCCTGTTTCCCATTCAATGAAAAAACCGTAGGCCTAGGTCCTCCTATCCTCCTTTCTGCCTTCCTATTTTGGCAAAAATCCAAGGATCCATCCTGCATCCTCGTTTCCTTTTCTCTTGGCCAGTGCGTCATTGCTTCCACTTACCGCACCTTGACAAAGCCCTCTTTCCATCTCTCCCCTCTTCCCCATTATTTCTTTCTTGATGTAATTCCTCAACCCTAGAAACGGGTCTCAGACTGGAGCCCCTAATTTCATGATTGCCTTTGCCTCCACCTTCTTCACGCAAACCCCAGGGTTGACTGAGGAACAACGACCATAGCTAGCAGACAACATCCTTGAAGACCACCCCAATGGGAAGAATTTCCTCTATAAAATCATGATGGAGGTGGAAGAGAAGGAGCGAGGGAGAGGGCTTTTTTCATGAGTTGAAGCTACAGATACCCTGGTATTGTCGTCCCTCTCATTAATGCATACCCTTAGAGACCTTGAGGAAAAAAACCTCTTTTCTCTGTTCTTTGAAATCGAAATCTGAGGAGAAAAAAGAGGTTTGTTCTTCTCAAGCTCTCAAACTTTGTCTGTCCTTGCAATCCCTACCTCGTGCTCCATAAAAACCCCCCATCAAACCCAGAGTTCAAGAGGATTCTTCTTGCAAAAGCCTTAGCAGCCTTGTTCTTTCTAATGGCAAAACCCTAAACAATCTCCTCACTTATTCTCCTACATCTCAAGCTCCCAAACCATGTTTGTCCTTGCAATCCCTACCTCGTGCTCCATAAAAGACCCCCCATCAAACCTAGAGTTCAAGAGGATTCTTCTTGCAAAACCCCCAACAGTCAACTTAAGCATCCAAAACTATAGCTCCCTTCTGTCATTCCTAGCATCTCGATCTCACCCCTGCCGTCTTCCTCTCTGTCCAGTCATTCCAATGATAAGATAAGATCTTCAAGAAAGTGTTGCAAGGAAGCCCCAGGTTTCACCAAGTTTGTGCAACATATCAATGAATATACATAAGTAAATCATTTTTTTTTAATTCTTATTCATGCATTTATTGGTAATGTTTTTGCCATAGACGTTCTCAGCATTTTGCATTAGTATTTTCCTTTTTATGATAGCAATTTGTGTGGTATGTGTTTGTTTATTTCAAAATTTGTTTGTTTATTGTGGGAATGATATGAATCTAATGGTTTTAGCCGACTACACAAAGGTTCTAAAAAGATATATCCTGTGATGGGGGTTGTTTTATATATATCTTGGTATTAATGACTGGGCAAACTGGTTTATGTGCATTCATAGGATTTTTAAATCAAAAAAATATTAAGTGCTCTTATTTTAGTCAATAATTTATGCTAGAATAAATAGAAGTTGTCATCGTGTGATGTATGCATGGTATAAGACATGTTATTGGACTGTGTTAGGCAATTGACATATGATGGTTGGGTTATGTTCTGTTCTGAAAGGGGCCTTGACAAAATAGTTAGTGTACACTTATGACTTGATAAAATTTTCTTCTGTCATTGAAGGGTTTTGATGTTTCTACCATTAATGGATGATAATGATAATTTTTTTTTTTATCATGGAGTGATGTTGTAGCAGAGGATTCATGTATAATGTGTATTTAGTAACTAAACTGTTAAGATGATCATTTAAGGATCCATTTTTAAGAAGGATCATTGCTATTAGGAGGAATCAAAGGTGTGATTTAAGGCTAGACTTACTCAGTTTGCTCTCTATGAGTAATGAGCTGAAAGTGGTTCTTTTAAAAAATGTAAATTTGAATCTTGATCAGTGGACAGATTGGGGGATTTCTACTTGGGTGCTTAA
>JAOXJP010000003.1:15707170-15717409 GCA_025762735.1 Platanus orientalis | reverse complement strand
GAGAGACACTTCACAAGCTGCACAACTTTAAAATCTTCTTCTATTCAATAATCTGATCATACATGAGGTCTTTATGACGTATTTATAAAAAATATATAAAACTCGAAATTGGACCAAAATACCCCTCCTTTGTATGGTCAACCCAAAAAAAAAAACCCAGAAAATTTCTAAAGAAATCATAAAAATAGTCCTAAACTATTCTAAATTAATTTTAACCTCCTCTCGTGGCTCAATTTGGCCTTATTACATCAATTCCATTACTAAAATCTTCATAAAATAAAAGAAAAAAACCAAAATAATTCCTGAAACAGAAAAATAAAGGAAAAAATCTTGTGGACAGCACTATGTCTTCTTCTTGCATCCATTGTTCTTGATCTTGGACTTCCACAATGGTTGGAACTTCTCAAGCCATGTTAATGCCACCGCATCAGGAAGTGGATTTATGGAACAATGCTCTGTTTTAACTTGAACTCTTTCTTTGATTAGTGTTTTTCTATTTTTTTTTTTTTTTGCTAGAAACAAGTATGAAAACTGTACAGTTGCAGCTAAAAGCAAAGATCATACTTAAGCAAGAGATAAGATAATCTTTCAAGTAGACTTGATGTGATCCAAACTGTAAACCAATGCCTCAGGAAACTGTCCCATAAATGTAAAACTCCACAATCTGAGGTTTGCCTTATAAAATTATCCGTGTTTCCTCCCTGTTATGCTTGTCATGTTCTGTGAGAAACCGCTGTTTAAAGTTTAGGGAGGATGGCTGGAGTGACACAGGGAAGCTTTGTGAGTTATGTCCCAGCCTTACAGACTTGCTCCTGCAAGAGATTTTTCTACCAACTCCTCCTTTGAAGTAAAAATCAAGATATAGTTTGTGTCCTTTCAGGACAAATTTGATGTGTAGAGCTGTTAAGAGCTTGTAATTTTAACATAAATCCCATATGAAGAAAACACTAGGGTATGCAAGTTTGATTCAAAAAGAAAATTTTTGGTGAGGTCCTTCTGTGAACTCCTCTTTGAAGACCCAAAATGCTACATCTTTTTTTCTGAGAATATGAGGTAAGTGAATTCTACCCCAGGTTGAGATCTTTGCTTGGATTATGATCTTAGGTGAAATTTTTTACATTCAATAACCTAAATCTAGGGGGCTATGTATTCCTATCATATGTGAACACCAAGAGGAAGGGATAAATCATTTTTCTATTTACTGTGTTGTAGTGGAGGAGATGAGAAGTTTCTTTTCCTCTTTTATTTAGCCTTACGTGTGTGCCCTCTTGGGGATATTGAAGTATTCTTTTCACGGAAAAAGGGGCTGTTTGTGGCAAAAGGGAAAATACGATGGTCTATGTCACTGTGATATGCCCTGGATATGCAAGGAAAGGAATGGAAGAAATTTCTGAATACTCCTCCAACTCTTCACATAAGATATGTGGATGCATCAGAAGTATATTAATTGGCTGGGCTTGTGTGGTACCAGCCTTATCATAAATATCTAGAAGAGGTCTCAATGGTTGATGGCATGATTATAATCAATGTTGGGTAGAAATCATGTAAAATAGTTTGTCTTTGGGTTGTTTCAGGGTTTATCCCTTTTTCTTTCTTTATTTTTTGGACACACCTTGTAATGTAAAAGGCTTTATTATTCAAGATAAACACTGTTAGAACATCTTTGTGGCATGCTTTGTGCACCCAATGGTCAAGCCTATACCGCAAATTATATATGCACTTGATACAGTTTCTATGTTCAAGTATTTGTAAAAGATTTAAATTGAACAATAGTTGATTGTACCGTATCCTAAAGTCAACGGAAGACAAGACTATGTGATATAGGACAGCCTAGGGATTTAAGGAATCTAAGAATGAACTACAAGGAATTGTGGTGGCTTGACTGGTAGAATTTAACGGTATACTTCTGATTTAATGAAATAAATTATTTCTCATATGGTTCTTAAAGGAGAAGATTGAGTAATCAAGAAATCAGAATTTTCTTTTAATGGATGAAAAGCAAAGGTAGGTTGGCCACAGGTTGGGGAAAGACTTTAAGGATGGTTTTGTGATTGAAATAATGAAGGGAAAGGGTGGTTGAGATGGCTCTGTTAATTGGTTATAAAAATAATAATAAGAAATTCAATAGAGCTAATAGAATAAGAAGATAGAAGATCAAGAAAGATGAAGAGGAAGAGAAATGAAAAGAAGAATTCAAGAGAAGAGAGATATCTTACTAGGATCCCCAAGGATTTCACATGATTGAAGCCTTCAACCAAAATAAACTATCATTCATTTAATAAATTTTAAATTCGCTGCATTGCCCCACTTTATCTTCTTTATATTTATAAACAAACCTTGACTACCGAGAATTATTTAAAAAGACTCTTAATTAAAGTAGACTTCAAGAAAAAACACAAATCCAATCATATTCTAGTACTCTGCTAGTTTTTGGTCATAAATCTCCCAAATCACATTGGATTTGCAATATCTTGGACTCGTTGGAAAGGTATGTGAATAAACTTTCTATTAACACCAAATCAAGCCAAATAGGTGAAGTTTTGATTCCCCAAATAAAGCCTAAAGAAAAGTGACGGGATTAAAAATTTCCATATCCTTCGTTCTCAAAATGAAGTGGCCGACAGATTGGCCAAATGGGGGGTGGGTATGGGGAAAGTTTTTGTGGGAAATCACATGCCGGATTGTTATTTGGGCTGTTAGTTTGTCTTTGCTTCTTGTTTTGTTGGTACTTTGTGTTTCCTCTTAATAAATTGATCATTATTCATCAAAAAAAAAAAAAATATTTTGTAAATGTTAAATAAAACCTATTCTACTTAAAAATAAATAAAACCTCCCAAACTGACCAACAGGAAATTAATTTAGATTAACCCAAAACTAATAAAAGTAAAACCCATTTCCATTAAAAAAAATATTTGCCCCTTTTGTGATATGAGACGTATAAAGGACTCACAAATCAGCCAAACGCCACATCAATCTTCCAACGCAAGGAAAAAATTTCCATTGAATTGGGATACAGTCTGCGTGCTCGCTTGGCAGCTATACATGCCATGCTTACCTTGGTTTTAGTCAGAATATGTGCCACTGTCCCTAAATAGGTACTCGAATTGATCAATACTCATCAACATAATCAAAATATTGAAAAAATATTGACTCAGACACATGAATATTGATTGATATTCATCAATATGCATGTAAGGTTTGGTGTTGGTCTTGCTATGAATATTGGATTGGTTATGTTCATTATGAGCAATAAATGCTGAAATTAAATTGCATGGTGGTATTGTTTTGACACCCCTTGATATTAAAACAGTATGTGCCATATAGATGTATGCCAAATCGAATTTAAAACCATGGAGACGCTAAATTTTTCTGTAACTTGTAAAATGTGATGAGCTTGTAACTCATTAATTACTTTTTTTAGGCAATAGTTTATTTATTTTGGTTATATCATTAGTTAGCATTAGAATAGTTCACATTCCTTTGACTTGATGAGTATTAAAGCATGTGGTCTGAAGGTTATAAATATTTTGCATTTGTAAAGCTAACACAATTTAATATTTGTTAGCTCTAATATCCCACAGTTAATGCACTGTTTCAAGGTTCAAGGCATTACCAAAAAGAAAATTTTCATGGGAATCATGGTAGTTTTCAAGCATGACATAATGCTCTCGATTTCGTATTATCTTTTCCAAAAGACAATTGGACCTTGGTTATCTGGAATTGTGCATGGCATGTACAATAACACTTACATATACGTGTTTGAAATTTTGATGCTTTCATTAAAAGTTGTCTTTGTTTCTCCTAGTTAACATTTGACCTCTCTCTCTCTCTCTCTCTTTCTTTCTTTTTTTTCATCTTCTTTCAGTTACATTCTGTTGTTTTGTTCTTGTAAACATAAATGTTACATTAAGGATGCATTTCCTGTTAAACTGCAGGCTCAAGGAAATTCATTTGAAAAGAAAATCTTGTTGCTTTTCGGTGCATCACATGCTTTTGAGGTAAATGCTTGGTTTGATTATATTTTTACTTTGTTGTCCGTAGATTAGCTGACTCCTTAACCATGTAATAGGATGAGCATTTCCATATTGTTCTAAAGATTTTGTTAGTGTAGAAAAACTGGAATACTCTGATTTTCTTAAGTGAATAGTGGACCAAATGTTGTGTCAAGCTTGGGATCTTATTGACTCAATAAAATTCTTAAACCTTGAGTAATAAAAAAGCTTTCATTCTGTAAGACTTGTGTCTTTTCTATGTGTTTTTCTGAATCTTCTGCTTGCAAGCTTTTTTGAATCAATGGTTGTGGAAATGGAGTTTCTTTTGGAGATGTCTTCCAAATTTGCATCTTGTCCATTATTATTATTTTTTTCAACAAATATTCTCAGCTTTAAGAATTCCGCATC
This sequence comes from Platanus orientalis, assembly GCA_025762735.1. Classification (NCBI taxonomy): domain Eukaryota; kingdom Viridiplantae; phylum Streptophyta; class Magnoliopsida; order Proteales; family Platanaceae; genus Platanus; species Platanus orientalis. The sequence continues at coordinate 15,713,009 of JAOXJP010000003.1, read as the reverse complement.
CTTGTTGTGGCTTGCTCAGCCTTCTGTTGTTACTGCTAGATTCCATTGACAGTCTTTGAAAGAATCCAACCTGTTGGCTGATGTCTGCCATTTGGAATGAAGCTTCTGGGATTCACTTTGAGAATTCAATTCTTTGACGTATTGCTATTTGTTTATTACGTGGTATATTTCATTATTTTTTTGCAATAAGTAATAAAATATAATTCATATATTGTTGCTTTAAAAAGGGGGGAAAAGTGTGTGTTAGTAGATTTGTATGGTTTCAACTCCAGATTACTTAGTGGTTGATAGAAATTATGAGCATAGCAAGTTTTGTTTAATGAAAGATGTTATTACACCCTGTGTAATCCCGTTTTGCTTCTTTAAATGATAAAAAATCTATGTAAACATTTACTTTGTGCCTAAGTGAATTTCATGTTCTGTCACCTCAAGTAAAAGAGTTTTTATGAATTGGCAAGATTGGGTTTTGGTTGTAATTTACTGCTTACGATGTTCATGCAGAGCCAGGATAAGTCCAATGGTTCGAATCAAGGAGGACCAACTCAAAGGGCATCAGCTTTAGCTGCATTGTCCTCTGCATTTAATCCATCCAACGGAACCAAAACTACTGCTCCGAGGCCATCTGGTAGAAGCCAAGGATCACAAAGAGCTGCAGCTGTAGCTGCTCTCTCAAATGTTCTTACTGCTGAACAGAGAAAGCAGTCACCTGATGTCTCTCCTGCTCGAGCCAGTAGAAGTCCTACACCCGACATAAAACCTGGTAGGAAAGCATGATGATCCTGTGTGTTGGCTTGAATCAATGTTATCCGTGTAGGAAAAAAGATATGATGTTTAATTGTTTGTTTTAAGCTGTAGAACTGTAGAAGCAGCTAATGATCCATAATATATATATGGTTACTTTCTAAATATGTTTATGGAAATTGTCTTACTTAGTGAAAAGCCTGAGACTCTGAGATGCCGATTCTCATTGTTGGAAATCTTTTTTTCTAATATTCTTAAATCTAAAACCTTGAAAAGTGTGAGTTTGACTTGTGTAGATGTGACAATGTTTCACGGCGAGCAGCAATACTATTCCCTCCTCCATTTGAGACCTGAGTGTGTAATCGTGATATTTTCATGTTTTTGTCCAATATTTCCTAATCTCTCCAAGTTTTCTATTATTTTGAAACATTCCAGTGAAATTTCTAAAATTTATGTAGCTACTATGATGAAATATTCATGGAATATGATATTTTCAACCTTGCTATAAAATTCTCTGTTCATAACATTAAATTTTCTTTAAACATCTATATGGAATATCATGGGTTCCCTTTGTTATGTTCCAAGTGGAAATATAATTTCTCTTAAAACTTAATTGTTTTGCAAATTTCAGTTTAATGTTCTATTATTATTTCAAGGTTGCCAAGAAATATCCTTATAACCAGCACATGGAAAACTACATCCTGATTTATTCATAACATTATGAAATTCAATTCATTTCTTTTGAATTTATGTAAAATCAGTTGTCATGGAAAACACCCAATTTTCTTTGAAACCCATTGTAATCATGGTTAGAAATTCCAACATCTTTTTTCTGTTATCTGGTTCCTACAATCAGGTCTCATGTTTGTAAATAGTCTTAGTTTTATTTTGAATTGTATACTTCTGACATTTATCAATATTAATTCCAGCTGAGACAAAAAGCGAAAATGATAATTCTGAGGTGGATGATTCTCAAGAAGTCTCTGGAGTCAAGGAAACAGTAGAGGAAGTTATATCTGTTTCAGAAAACAATGGGGAGGATTCAGGGGTGAACCAGGAGACACAACAGGATGAGAATGGTGGAGACAGTCCATTTAGGTATGAGCAATTGAAGACCAAGTCAGCCAACCCAGCTAAGGGAATTGATTTCAAGCGGAGGGAGGTTTGTGTTGTTACCATCACTGATATGCTTCTGTTCATTTAAATGCTTGATATTCCCAAACTTTGCGTGGCATCAATACTTTTATGATTGGAAAATGGAGAAATTTTTTATCCAATGAAACTAGTTCTGTGGATGGTCAAAAAGCAGATAAAATAGCAAACTATTTTATCTGTAATATCACATTTGATTATCCCTATTATTCATGTTGATTACTTCTTCTGTTTGTCAGTCCTATCTGTCCGATGAGGAGTTCCAGACTGTATTGGGGATATCGAAAGAAGCATTCTACCAACAGCCAAGGTGGAAGCAGGACATGCAGAAGAAGAAGGTGGATCTGTTCTAAGTCAAACCAAGGAATGATCGCGTAACATTTTTTCATGGTTCTTTTATTTGTCATGCCTTTTGATTTTGGTCAAGAAATGTGGTTATATTAGTACTGCATGTCTGGGTTGGTATATTGAGCGGTTTCTGTTGCGCGATAATCAAAGCTACCGCTGGTATCGTATCTGATCTAATGATTCCTGCCTGGAGAGGATTTTTTCCCCCTTGTGAACTGCTGCTGGTATCCCTGTGATTAGCAGGCATTGTAGTTTTAGGACAGCAGCAGGCAGGCCATATTCTTTTATTTGTGAGAGTGTTACTGATTTGATCTTAGTGTGTCTGTCTTGTTAGAGATGAAAGGGTTGGTTGCTGGTCTCGTATGTATTTTAGTTTGTGCTTTTTGATGGACTCTTTTGGTCATTTATTTGTCATGAAGATGGTGTATATGTATTGCATTGTACTCATTCAATATAACGAACGAACTTGCTGTTTTGAATGTTTAGATTTTATGACAATTCATGTTTGCATCCCTCTTTGAAAAAGATTAACCCGTTGAGTTATGAGCCCAGGAAGTTTCTCTAAGCAATCCCAAGTAGTCCGAATCCAAATCAAGTCAAGCCCATCTATTTGCAGCTTACCATAATCGCTTGTCAGTTTTATTTATTTTGAGAGGGTGCTTAAGCTTCATTCTGTAATTATATTGTCATAAGATGACCTCTTCAATGAATTAGACAATAAAAATATCCATACTAATAAACATATTTAAGCATTTTCAATAAAATAAAAAAAAATCCATTTAAATGGACATACACTCAAATATATTTTAAGAAATTTCAAAATTTACAGTACTTAAACAAAATATCAATGACAATTCAGTTGATAAATATCAATATCAATATCAATACCAATATTTTCGTGGATATAATGTGATGTCATAAACTTATCGAGTTATGATACTTTTGTCGAACTGAGAGATTTCAATTGAAATCAATAATTTCGGCAGAATCCTAAAAACGTCCTGCCATTCTCTCTTAACAAAAAAAATTGTGGATTATTGACAATTAAGAATCAGGGCATGTGTTCAGTATAAATATATATATATATATGGCTGGAATAGTTTTATTTTTCTGATAATATTCACACATTAATCAAAAAATGAAATTGTTTTTTCATTAAGCCACTTAGCAAACCAAATTATTCAAGATTTTAAATTGAATTCACTAACACTTCCTCTGAATTACTTGACTTAGGAAATGAGCCAGAGATCCAAGTATTATGACCACTAATCGTGAGATTTCTTGATCCAAGTGGTATACCCACGGATTGGTAGATCTCTTTATTGTTCACAGGTTTAGAGCTCTGGTTCCTCCTTTGAAGCTCTGTTAATTTATTGGGCTCTAAAGTTCTCTACACCATGGGCTTCTTTATTTTCTTTCAGTTCAATAAGAACTCTCCCATGGGCTCAATAGATATAGAGAGACTGGGCCCAGGCCAATGGGAGAACATAGCCAGCCACGTCTGCACAGAATGAAGTTATCCAAACTGAGTTTTAAGGTGAGAATGGGGCTTAAGGTGTACAAACTCCGGGATCACAATTCACAAATTTTGCTGTCGATGGGCCCAATATTTGCTCATGAGTTAGATTTGATCCTGACTCGGGCCATTTTTAGTGCCCGTGACTCATACCATTCTTAGTGTTTGTAATGTCAATCAGCTTATGACCATCCATAGCCCTCGTGATTAGATCTGCTTGTGACTTACACCCAGATCAACGGTCCTAGTTTGTTCATGACTCACATGCTAGTTTTACAACAATCGCAATTCGTCAATTCACTGTTTATGACTAACTTCACCAACAATCATCCCTATGAGCCACTAGAGAAAAATATTAAGGTGACCCCTAAGCGATTTTATGACACAACACATGTGTGAAATGCAAAGTGTGTGCCTGAAACACGCTTTCCTACGTATGCTAAACACTTTACAAGGCTAATAAACAAGGGAGAGAGCCAAAAGACACAAAGGTAGCCAATGCTCCCCTTGCCCTTGTGGTTGCAGCATTTCCATATCTTGTGAGAGGCTATGGGTACAATGATCATGGATTCAATCCCATGGAATGCTATGCATTCGGGTGGGACCTATCAAAAGTTAACATCTACTTTTCGAAAAAAAAAAAATACTTACTTATAAATCACAATCCATTTTTGTAACTAGTCAATATGGGACTACAAGTTTAAGAGAGCAACTCCTATAAGCTTAAGAGTTTACAACATAATCCTATCAAAAACATTTTGAAAAAAAAAACTCTTTCTAAATTTATTTATACACGGTTTCAACAACATGAGCATCCATGGAAAGAAATTAGCCAATCGTATGATAGTATGGAGACCATTTGGGGTGATTTTATTATTATCTCTTAGCTATTTAAAGTTGCACTCCTGTAACCTCTCTTTAATCCTTATTTTCAGATGTCAAAACTTGTCTGTTTGACTGATTTTATATGATTAGAAAGGTTTGTTTAAGGTTTGAGTAGTTTATTAAGGCCGGCTCTCAACCTGACGCCACCCTCCTCCTTTATCCGGGCTTGGGACCGGCAATGTCAGAAATTGTAAAATCTGATTATAAGGATATAATGGAAATAGAAGAGAACCTATAGGGTGGTTGGCTATAGGATTTTATGCAGAAATTGTAAAATCTCATTTTAAGATATAATTGGAAATAGAAGAATATAAATATTCAGTAAGTAATAAACTGAAAACTAAAGAAAAGTAGAAAAGAAGGGAAAGGGTAAACCGATGGAATCGTCAACACTTGAACTCTAAGAATCAGTGCCTGGAGGCTCTTGAAAGTATTAGCACCTTCAAGAAAAAGGGGATCTGGAATCATCACCAAGTCAATAGCTGGAGCTTTAATTTTTATTCATTGAATCATGTTAAAAAAAATATATTCAGATACACCCCTTTAAATCGACCTGTACATGTTCAGTCATTGTTCTTCTTTTTATCAAGACTTAAACTAACTCCTCACTATACTCTTGACTTGACTCTGGACTTTTCAAACCAACTCAATTTACTATTAGGAAGTCTAAAACTTGGAATAACTTAATTCCTTCTAACTGAAACGTGCAAAATTAACCAGTGTAAAATAGAAGTGACATCTATGGCCAACAGAAAACTTAAAGCTGAACTTATGAATTACCCCTATGTAGAATCTTCTGGAGATTTTGGAAAATGTCAAAATCCAGATGGTATCTTGGATCCCCACTCTAGCTGCAGGTTTTGGCCTCCTGAATTCAGTGGCAACAGCAGTGGGTCCCACCAGTGCGTTGTGGCTCCACCCGGATTTCTCCTGATTCAGGGAAGGAGTCTTTGGGACTTTTCCTTCTGGGTTTGTTCTGATTCTTATCACATTGGATTTACTTCTAATTTTCTGGTTTACAGTTTCATTGTGGTTTTATTGTCAATACGTGCTGTTTGGACTTTGGACCCCAAAATGCAGTAGCCTATTTTGCCAGTGCTCAACTATTGCATTTTGGTTTAACGGGGGGGGGGGGGGGGGGGGGGGGGGGGGGGGGGGGGGGGGGGGGGGGGGGGGGGGGGGGGGGGGGGGGGGGGG
>JAOXJP010000003.1:15684959-15699699 GCA_025762735.1 Platanus orientalis | reverse complement strand
CCTAATCCGGCTTTACCATTTACAATGTCTTGCAACTTGGTGTAAAAGTCGATGAATTGTTCATCTTCTTCCATTTTCAGTTCCTCAAACCTTGAGGTGAGCATTTGTAGTTTGGACTTCTTTACAACACTTGTTCCCTCATGGGTGACTTGTAGAAGTTCCCAAGCATCTTTGGCCGCAGTGAGGTTACAGATGCGCCTAAACTCAGTAGGACTCACTGCACAGAAAATAGCATTCAATGCCTTGTAGTTTGTAAGACGTGCCTTGCGGTGTGCTTCTGTCCATTCCCCCTCGAGGCTAGTGGGTTTTGTCCACTTGGTTTGGATAAACATCCATATAGATAAATCCATGGATTGTAGGAAGATACTCATTCGAAGTTTCCAATATGAATAATTTGACCCATCGAAAAATGGTAGTTTAGTGGTAGAGTATGTCTTCCATGTTGGTCCTATTATACTTCCTTTAGATGACTCAGATCTTTTACTCGGGTTGTTAAGCCCTGTAGGAGCAACTTGCTCTGATACTAAGTGAAATTCTATCCTAGAGGGGGGGTGAATAGGATTTATCTTGCTCTTTTCAATTAACTTAATTTGCTGTGGTTTATCTTACAATCCTTGTTAATTAATTTGGTATTATATTGATTCAAGTCTTTAGTATCAATTTTGTCAATTTTCTCTTAATTGGTAATGCATATAATAAACACAATTGCATTAATCACATGAACACATAATAGAGCAAATGTACACAACCACAACACAAAAGTTTATAGTGGTTCGACACTAAGGCCTACGTCCACTCGTAAAGCTCAATCCAGAGCTTCCCGTAATTTTATTCAGATTGAAATACAGACAATCTAGATAAAATTCACACAAAACCTTTTCTACTTGCTATGCAAGCTAAGCCTACACTCTATGTCTCCGAAGACTGCAATACTCCTTCTGGTGTCTCTGGCAGAAGGGATTCAAACAATGAATTAATGAATAAGAACAAGTTTACCTCATGTAGGTTGATATCTCAATGTGTACAGAGTGTGGATGCTCCTTCTAGTGAGCTGATTTACCTTTTCTTCCACAATTTGAAACGCAACAGAGAATAAGCTTTTGGGCCTTGTAAATCACTGGTTTCTTTACAACAGATAGTCAATAAACTTCTCTTCTTTTGATATATGATGTAGTATGCTCAGAGAAATAGATCACTCAAGTATTATCTATATCACAAGCTCAGATACGCAGTAAGCACACAGACTTTTTAGCTTTCAGACTAGCTGTTTTCTTATACAAGATTCTTTTATCTCTTTGTTTATCGCTCACTTTTCTCTTCTTTTAAACCTAGGGTATTATCACCCTTTTATAGAGCTAAGAATAATCTTAGTCCATAGGATTAGAGTTCTTTCAAACAGATAAGTCTTTAGAAAAGTCGGATTGGAATCTCAAAAATAGAAACAAATTTTTGTGAAACCCGTGGCTGTGATCGATCATACTTTTTCTGTGATCGATCAGGCCCTAAGATCACAACTCTCGGGAATTTAATTTTTGCCTGAAAATTGACTTGTGATCTATCATGAGATCTGTGATCGATCAGCCGTGATCGATCACAGATCTTGTGATCGATTAAGGTCTGCTATTTTTCTGCACATTCTCTTGTCCCATCCTTTTGGTTTTGGGCCTTTTTCCTTTAACTTTTGGGAACAACTATAAATGCATTTTGGATCCTTTTAACACCTCACACTTAATCTTATGTTTATTCTTAGTGGTTTTAGTGTATAGTGCTAGGTGTGAAAATTTTATGAGATTAGTGCATGTCATGAGCATCTTTGAGCTTTCTTTTTGTCAGTCTTCAACTTTAGCTTTTTTGCATTGAGTCTTCAACCTGAATCTTGATTTTGATCTTCATATTTAGTACTTGTTCATCTTTAGTACTTGTCTTGATCTTGTCAGTCTTTAGTCCATCTTTGCTTTATTTCTTCCGAGCTTGGAGCATTATCTTGGACTTGGCACTTACTTTACAACACTGCTATTTTAATATGGGATTGACAATACATATACCTAACAAAACTATAAGGGGAAAGTGCTTGTATATTCACCCCTCCATCAACATAAGGTAGCCAGCAATCTACTGTGCCTGTGACCGACTGGAAACCCCTAACTACCGATATAAAAATGTTAGAGTAGCGGCTCCCCATGTGTAGGTCAGGACTCTATCAAGATCTTCTAGGCATTGTAGATAACTGACCGCTACCCGAGTCGATGTTTTGTCCCCAAATAGCATGCACCTAATCAAATAAAGCAAATATGCTCTGGTGAAGCATCTAATTTCCTCATGGCCACAATCCTCACCCACCCTCCCCTGAAATATGCTCTGTAGCCACTCCATCCTGACTGGCTAGCCACGTGTAGATTCAAGCTCCTCTGTGGCCTCCGTCTGTCACTCAAAGTGTACGGTATACCAATGTTCGTACCTTTTCCGCCGGTAGGTCGGAGGAGACAGTGATCCCAACTAGAGAATAGAAAGTAGCGTGTTCACATCATCGAGCTTGATAGTTATCTCCCCGAACGACATATGCAAAGTGTTCGTCTTGTGGTACCATCTCTCGAAGAATGTTAGATATAACAACATGACTCACTGCCTGATAGGAACTGTGAACTAGTAGGAATAGTTCAGAGCACTCAATATAGCCTCGCTATATCCCAATCTCCAAATCTGGACACTCGAACGACCACTCTACTACTTTCAACTCGTGGATGATACACTTCAGCAAGCGGTGCTCTTACAATTAAAACAAATACTATTAGTACACTTGATATTAATAAGTAAAATTTTTGAATCTTAAAGGCATTACCTTATGTTGCCAAATAAATGCAGCCATGTGTGTGGCATAGCTAGTGAGGAGCGTAGGGTCTATAGGCGCTCTAGGGACTCTAGTATCCTTAAGCGCCTCTCTAACATCCTTAGGCGCATCGACAATGGGATTTGCATATGATTAGCTGGTTGATGCCGCATAGGAATCTCTAGCCTGATCGACCCTCTCTATAACCCGACACTGGTGGGCAGATGCAATAGGTACAAAGTCTGTCACATGTCTTATTATGTTAGATGTGCACAATATTTAAATATTTTACAAATAAATAAATTTTCTAAACATTAAATTAAATTTTTACACAATGAATGCTCAAATCAATTAAACTAAAATTAATTAAGTATTAAAAAAATTTAATTTTACAAAAAAATATTTTTAAATTATTTTATTTATTTTATACTATTTAAATTATTTTTAAAGTATTTACTTCATTTTATAGTACTTACTTAATTTTTAAAGTATTCTAATCAAACATATTAAAATAAAATTAATTAAGTATTTTTAAAAAATTTTAATTTTACAAAAAATATTTTTTTTAATTATTAAATTAATTTTATAGTATTTTAATTATTTTTAAAGTATTTACTTAATTGTATAGTATTTACTTAAATTTTAAAGTATTTTAATTAAACAGATTAAAATAAAATTAATTAAGTATTTTCAAAAATATTTTTTAATAAAAAATATTAAATTTTATAAAAAATATTTTTTATAGTATTTAAATTATATTTTTACAAAATTATATTTTTAAAATATTTTTTTTCTTGCTCAGCTGGGCTGGCCGAGTAGGACAATCCTGCTCAGACTGGTAGTGCCAAGCATGACCCCGCCAGATAAAAAAATTATTTAAAAAAAAACTTTTTTCAAAAAAACAAAAAACTTAAATATATACCACAAGCCGCCATTGGCCTTGCTTTCTTGCCATTTCTTTGTCGTCCATGGGCCATCTCTTGTGAAAGATGTGTTTGAAAATGTATGGAGAAAAGGGAATATAAGGAGGACTTAGAGAAAAGAGTAGCGTGGGAGGAGAGTTTACGGTTTTGGATGAGGTGTGGGAGAGGTTTTGGTTAAAAAGAATTATGGGAAGAGTTGGTGGGAGACTTAGAAATAAGTGAAGTGGACTTAGAAGAGAAGGAAAATGAGGTGGACTTAGAAAAAAAATGTGGTAGCACTAGAAGCTTTTTAAAAAAAAAATGTTATTAGGGTTATACTTGTCATTTTAAGATTAGGTATTTTTTGGAATAGAATTAAATGAGGTGTGCTTAAAAAAGGGTGCTTCTATTTACCCCACACATATTTCTAAGTTCTCACTTAATTTTGTTTTGTTTTTTCTTTTATACCCCTTTCATTACCTAAAATACTCCTCCCCTCCCTCTCTTTAAGTCCCCCCACCCATCTCTTTTCAACGCCGACGACAGTGGTGGCCCCTCCGACGATAGTCCAGAGGTAAGGGTGTTTTTTTTGAAAATCGTTTTTTTTTTTATGTATTTGGATTGGTGCCTACTCGGTTGGACTATCTAAGTGGGGTTGGCTCTGCTCGGTTGAGTTGTCCAAGTAGGAGTTACCTTGCTCGGCAACACCAATTCGAATAGAAACAAAAGGAAGAAATGGAAAGAGAGGAAGGGAGAGAGAGAGGAGGAGGGGGTGCGGGAGAGAGGGAGAAGAAGAGGGAGAAAGAGAGAAAGGGGAGTGCGAGAGAGAGGGAGAGAGAGAGGAAGAGGGAGAAAAAGAGGGGAGTGTAGGAGAGAGGGAGAGAGAAAAAGGAAGAGGAAGAAAGGAAGAGAGAGAGAAGAGGAAGGGGTGACAGAGGGGGTGCTACAACTGCTGGAAGAGGCATCGCAGCCGTTGGAGTGTTCACTGGTGCAGAGTGGAGACGTGGGAGAGAGGTATTTTAGGTTGGAGAAGGATTGGGGAGGGTACAAATAAAAAAAAAAAAATAGGATGAGGGGTGGTTAGAAATTTTATTGAGTGCGAGTAGCAGCTACATTAAAAAAAAGTGAGGTGCGAATAGAAGCTCCATTTCGATTTGTATGAATCGTTTTGAATTTTTAGTTGGATTCCTTGCTACTCTCCAAATCCTTTGATAGGTCGGAAAAAAATCGCAGGAAAAAAGAGCAATCTTCCACGGCATTGGTGGATTAAACCCTAACAAAAACCCTTCTCAGTCCTCCGTTCCTCCTCTCATCTCCATTATGGAAAGCCTGAGAGCTACTTACAGAGACGACGACGATGAAGAAGACGAATGGAGCAACAATGGACTCATCAATCAAACCCAAACCACAACCGACGCCACCACCGCCACCACTCCGCCTGCTGGAAACAACCCAGAAACCCACACAAAAGAAGAACAAGAAGTCTCCGACGAGCTTTCTGAAGATGAAATCTCCGACGATGACAACGACGAAGAAGACCCCCAAGCCCAACAAGCCCAACAACAAGAAGAACTACAACAATCGTTAAAACTCACCTCAATCTCCGACGATGATGAGAATTCTTCGAGGAAGAAGCAAAAACCCCTATCTTCTTTCACTTCTCAAGCACCCGAAACAATGACGCCAGAGCAAGCAGCACCGGAAGAGACAACACCAATACAGCCAACAGCAGCAGCAACAGCGACGGCGACGAAGAAGCCGAAGAAGAAGAACAATGTTTGGACGAAATCGACATCTCGGAAAGGGAAAAAGAAGAGCAAATCCAATGCCAACCATGTTACCGCCGAAGACACTGTTCTTATAACTCCAGTCCCACGGTTCCCCGACAAGACTGACGATACTCCTGACATTAAGATTTGCCTGTCGAAGGTCTACAAGGCGGAGAAAGTTGAGTTGAGTGATGATCGCTTGTCTGCTGGGAGCTCGAAAGGGTACCGGATGGTTCGGGCGACGAGAGGGGTTGTTGAGGGAGCTTGGTATTTCGAAATTCAGGTATCAAGGCTTGGGGAGACCGGTCACACGAGGCTTGGGTGGTCGACAGAGAAGGGGGATTTGCAGGCGCCGGTGGGGTACGATGGGAACAGTTTTGGGTATAGGGATGTGGATGGGAGTAAGGTTCATAAGGCTTTGAGAGAGAAGTATGGGGAGGAAGGCTATGTCGAAGGTGATGTTATTGGTTGCTATATTAATTTGCCTGAGGGGGGTTTGTATGCACCGAAGCCACCGCAATTGGTTTGGTATAAGGGGCAGAGGTATGCTTGTGCGGCTGATGGGAAGGAAGATCCACCCAAAGTAGTACCAGGTGAGTGTGTAATTGTGAATGCATTTTTTTTCCTTTTCTTCTTTCTGGGTAAATAATGTTTCCTTCCATAGATTAGTATAGTAGCCGTGTATTTTTTGTGTGTTTTTCTGTTCAATGATTCGACCTGGTTTTCACTTTTCTCCGTAGTGTAGGAAAGAATTGCTTTACATGCAGTGTGATGTCTTCTTTGTATGTGTGGTCGATGAAATAGCAACCATAATTTTTTTTCGATAATTGATAGCAACCATAATTTAGTCTTGTTTTTAAACTATTTTACTTGGTTGGAATACTGTTGTAGCATTCGGAGTGCATGCTTTGCTATTTTTAGGTGATTGCTGGAGTATTTAATTTAGGCTGTATTTGGCAGTCACTTGTAATGTAATAATTTCATTTGAGTTTCCCAAGGATTTTGTAGCCATAATGGGATGGTTTGTAATGAACTCATTCAGATTTGCACCGATTTGTGCTTGATAACAATAGTCATTGCATTTTATAGAAAAACCTAAGATGACTTCATTTCTAATTGTAGTTAACAAATCAGTATTAATTTGAATGGGTTCATTACAAACCATCAGCTTATGGCTACAAATGCCTTGAGAAACTCAAATGAAATGATTGCATTACAGGTGGCTTCCAAACAAGCTATTATTGTATTGAGGTATTTTGCTTCCTGGAATGTTTAGGTAGTTAGTCTTTATTTTAATTTTTAATTTTTAAAATTTTTTTGTGTTAAGACTTTTCTTTGAGAATCAAGGATGTTAAAGGATGATAGGGTTCCTTTTCCACGTAAGGTAGTTTGGAGAATGGAGATAGGGTTCTTCAAAGGTGGCCCTTTTCATTTGGAATGCCATCTTGGACAAAATTCTCACTATGGGCAATCTGAAGAGAAGAAGTTGGAGTTTGGCCAATAGGCGTTCTTTGTGACTTATAGAAGAGAAAATATTGGATCATTTTTTTGTTCATTGCCTAATAGTTTGTAAAGTGTGAGATTTCTTCCTATTCCGAGCAAGGCTGGGGGCGCTTTTGGTATTTTCGTCTGATTTCAAAGGATTAATATCCGAATGGCAATTCTTAGGCATGGAGGGGGAACCTAAACTTATTTGGAGGTAACTTCCAGGTGTTCTTTGTTGGTGTATTTGAAAGGATAGAAATAATAGAACATTTGAGAACAAGGCAACCGGTCAGGGGAGCCTTTATGTTTCAGTTTATAGCTCCTTTTCTTAGCACTGTTCTATTATAAGGACTTTGATGAGGGATCTTCTTTTTCATTGTGGGATAAGGGTTACTGACACATTGGGTTTTATTTCCTCATTTTCTTTGTATTGTTTTTCCTTTGTTGTCTTGTGGTTTACCATTTGTTCCTCTCCCTTCTTTTTTGATTGAAATGAATTTTATACCTTTCAAAAAAAAAAATCTCAAAGCTTACAAATCTTTCTCTTGCATATAGAGTGAAGTTATAAAGATTTCAACGTGCTAAAAATATTCTCAAATATAACCCATTGGCTATGTTAACAGTATTTTCAATATTACTTTGTTGTTCATTTTTACATTTTTTTTGATTGGTAAGGAAAAAATTTATTGAAAGGAAGAAAAAGCACGAGAAGTACAAGCCCTTCCTAGTAGGCTAGCTAAAGGATAAGGGCGTCCCAATAAAAGATCTTTGAGGAGAACTTACACCCAGTAAACATGGGCAAGTGAGAAACCCATCTATAGAGAAAGGTCACGGCCCTCTCTTTTAGCTGAGAAGAAGATGTTTCTTTTCCATCAAACATTCGGGCATTACGCTCAGTCCATATGGACCAACAGATGACATGAGGAATGCTCTTCCAAAGAAGCCTCGCTTTTGACAAAAAAGTCCCTTTCGGACCATGGAACCAAGCCTTGAGCATCTTAGGAATCGACTCCGGAATAGCCCATGAAAGATGGAAGTGCAAAAGGAACTCACCCCACAAATCTGCAGCTACTGGGCAGTGGAGGAAGAGGTGAGCCACAGTTTCCTCACAACTTCCACAAAGGCAGCTCTAATTGGCTAGCTGAAAGCCTATCTTTTGCTTTTTTTCTTATTTCTTCTATTCTCCTTCTTCCTCTTAGATTAGGGCTGTTAGGTATTCAAGAACCAGAGAATAGTATCATTCATGATGCAGTCTTTGATATACATCTTCTTTCTCCTTCTCTCTCTTTTCTCTCTTGGGTTGTGATGTAGAAAAGCAAAAGTAGAAAGCAATGTCTAGATTGTTTATGTAATGCCAATTTACATCATCGGGCGGAAGTCTTTTGACTTCACAAAACCAAAGAATGGAAGATTTGAGGCGGTTTGTATTATGGAACGGGGCTTGGGATATTTAGTTTCGATCGAGCTAAGGCTTTCATCTATCCACTGGCAGACAGATCTATTTCTTCTGGCTTGTCGGATTCCAGAGAGAGAGGTTAGTGCACACAAAGGATGAACGGGATCGAGTTTTGGTTTTTCAATGAAAACGGAACGCTCGTGGGCATTTCATTGAGTTTGCTGTAACCCCTTGGAATGGACATGCTCAACACATCATCATCCCCATGGACAACCAAGCAGGGGGATGGTAAAACTTTGCTCGTATCCTACAACGGGAATTTTTAGATCAAGGCAACAAGGGAATGAGGACGGTCTGCCAAAGAAGGTTGGAAAACCTCCCTGCGACGTCCCCTGATAATGTTCAACATCGTGTTATCTATCCTAAGGTTCGATCTGTTAACTGGTTGTTGTGCGTTTGTGGTGAGAGGATTGATTAGAGTCTTTTGTGGGAAGAAATTAAGGAGATGGTGAACATGGCCCTTCTCCGTAAAGACAGAGCTGTGATAATCCCCTTTGTTGTGAATAGGGGTTTATTCTTGAGGGATAATTGGACAGAGGCGAGGTGGCTTGACGCTCATGGATCTTGAATGATCCTTCTAGGTTCTTTAGTTTTTCATAAATGTTTCCTTGTATTGGGAACGAAATTTGAGTTGTCGCTGGTTCGATCGTATTTGTTACACATTTGAGGGCTCCCATTTCATCTTTGGGAGCGGGACATTTTCGAAAAAATATCTTCAAGGTGTGGTGGGTTAAAGCAGATTGATGATGCATCTTCAAGTCTAAGGGATCTTAGATGGGCTTGCATCCTCACCAATCCGACAAACCTCCAGTCTATTCCCCAGACTGTGAAGGTTTCTGACGGTGAGGTGGTATACCAGGTGGTTATAGTTGTTGAAGAGGATTGGGAGGAGGAATCTAAGACTCCTTTTCATCCTACGGCTTAGGCATCCAAGGCGGGACCCTTGTAGCGGTATTCAGGCAAAGCTTAGGATCTCAGGGTTGTTTTGGGGCAAAATCGTTGTTGGGATTCCATATGACTGGAGAGAGATTCAAAATTTGAATCTAGGTTAGTAATGGGAAATGTAGGGTTGCGTGCGAAAGGGGTTTCAATGTCCTCTGCCAACTATGCCCTTTCTGACCAAACTATTTCAGTTGAAGACGAGGGGCAAAATGGGAAGGGTTTATTGGCGCCTTCCTCTTTGAAAAATGTAAAAGTTTGGATAAGTTAGCCCTTGGAAATTAGGGTATGGCTGAGAAGCATAAAAGGGTAAACCTGGAAATCTTAAAGAATGTCTGGAGATTACCAATATACCCTAGTTCTCTTATTAATAAGAGGGTTAGGGTGGGAAGTTGGGGTGGGGCAAAGAGGTTTTTTCCAATGAAGAAACCCATTTCCTCTATGCAAACGAATGATTGGATGCTTTCCCACTTTGGCACTAGTGCTTCTGGCTCATCGAAGGATTCATAGAAGGACCCAGGGTTGCATCCAAAGATTATTCCGATGGTGCATGATGAAGATAACATGCATCCGGCTAATGAGAGAGGGGGTTTATTGCTTCTCTCCTAGGATTCAAGTGCGAGTCCTTCTAAGGAGGCGCAACATTAGCTGGTGGTGATACCTCAGGAGGAGCAACTTCTGATTTCTCTTGTTGTTGTGGCCAATCATGCAGGCCCTCTTCGATGTCTCCAAGAGCTTCATGTGACACAATTCGAAGTTAGATGGGAGTATTCGACAGGCCTCGATGAAAGGGAGACGACGTCTAAACCGATATGGCATGGCGGGGGAGACCAGAGCCTAGAGATGGTGGCAGTTGAGGAGGATGTTCTGGTCTTATCCAAGGTTTCCTTGTGGGTGTTAAATCAAATGTAGACAGTTAGTTCTTTTTTGGGTATGTCCTTTGAAGGAGTTGAAAGACAGGCTATTGAACTCTTCACGGCTCTTGAAAGGGAAATTTCTCAATCAAGCTCGAGAATGGAATCTAGAAGACTCCAATGTGAAGTCCAAAATCTTTGATTAGCATTGAGGCAAGGAGAGTCAAGCAGGAGGCTATTTAGAGATGACCAGTGATCAAGTATTTTTGTTTTTGTGTATTTTAGTTGTCTGTTAGTTTCTATAAATCTTTCTATCTTGTCTTGGAATGTGAGAGGTTGGGTAGTTTTGAGAAAAGGCTGCAAGCCAAAGATATTATTAATTCTAGATCTGTGGAATTCGTGGTGTTGGTGGAATTGAAGCTGAAGTCTGTTCCTCGTGCTTTTTTGCAGCAAGTTTGCCCCTTTGCTCTGGTGGATGCTATTTTTCTCCCTTCCATGGGTTCGGCAGGTGGAATCTAGATGGTCTAGGATATCGGTAAAATTGAGGTTTTGAATTTGTGGTGTAAAAGGTTCTCTATCTCTGTTAAGGGATGAGTTAAAGGGTCTGGGGAAGATTAGCTGTTAACTGGGGTTTATGGTCCATGTCTAACCGAGCATAAATCAACATTTTTTGAAGAGTTATCTAAAAATCAGATTGTCTTGGTTGGGCTCGTGGTGCATTTGCGGAGATTTTAATGAAATTCTCTCAGTTGGGGATCGGCTGGGAGAGTCCAGGCTATTAGAAGGATCCAGATTATTCTCAGATTTCATCAATTCGTGTGGCTTGAGGGATGTCCCTATCTCAGGTGCGGAGTACATGGTCAAATTTTCAAGCCTCCCCCTCTTTGAGTAAATTGGATAGGTTTCTCCTTTCGGCTGAATGGGACTTTCTGTTTCCCTTATCCAAAGGAATAACTCGTTCCAGACCCGTATTGGACCATATCCCTTTGGTTCTGTGCAACAAGATGGTGAATATCAATCCCAAGCCATTTAAATTTGAGAATATGTGGCTAAAGAGTTCATGTTTGTGGATTTGGTGAAGTCTTGGTGGAAAGCTTTTGATGTTTCAAGAAAGCCTGGCCAGAGGCTAAGATTAAAGCTTAAATTGCTTAGAGACAGATTGAGAACATGGAATAGGGAGGTTTTCGGAAATGTGGAAAGGAAAAAGAAACAACTTTTGGGGAAGGTCTCTTTCTAGGACTCTAATGAGGAGCAGCGGAGCCTCTTAAAAAGTGAGGCTTTTATGGGTCCAAGCAAAACAAGATTACGCCAAAATTTCTTTCCTTGAAGGGGTGAAATGGAAACAAAAGGCCAAGGTGAGATGGCTAAAAGAGGGGGATAGGAATACATGCTTTTTTCCAAAGGGTGACCTCTGCTAGGAGAAATACGAACTTTATTCATTCATTGGTGGATGAAAGTGGTCGTGAAGTGGAGTCCGATGCTCTAAAATCTCACATTGTCTCCTAGTTTATGAAGCTTTATAAGGAGCTGGGCTAGAGAAGACCGAGTTTAAACGAGGTGCTATTTAATCAAATTTTAGCTAGGGTAAGATTGTGGCTTGAACGCCCCTTTGAGGAAGAGGTTAAAAGAGTGGTATGAAATTGTGAGGATGATAAAGCCTCTGGGTTGGATGGGTTCTCTATGGATTTTTTCAAGCATTGCTGGGAGGTGGTTAAAGATGATATTTTGGACACCATGAGAAAGTTTCATGATGAGGTTTTTTTTTTGATTTTGGAAGTAATGCAACATACATATCCCTTATTCCAATGGTGGAAAATGTAAATAAAATTTCAGACTTTAGGCCTGTAAGCCTTCTGGGAAGTGTCTACAAGATCATTTCAAAGATTCTCGCATGTCGCCTAAAAGAGGCCCTAAAGGATGTCATTTCTCCAAATCAAAGTCCTTTTCTAGGAGGCCGTTAAAGTGTGGATGGTGTGCTAGTGGCAAATGAGTGTCTGGATGCTATTTTAAAGAAGGGGTACTCCGGGGTGCTATGTAAATTAGATATGGAAAAAGCGTATGACAAAGTAAATTAGAAATTCTAAGATTACATTTTGAGAAAATTGGGATTTGGAAATAAATGGAGACAGTGGATGTAAAAAATGTTATGGAACAGCTTCTTTCTTGATATTATTGAATGGCTTGTTAGTGGATTTTTTTCATGGATCGAGGGGCTTGAGGCAAGGAGATCCACTATCTCCTTTGCTCTTCTTATCAGTGGCTGAAGCTTTTGGTGCTCTTCTTGAGCGAGCTTTCTCAGGAGGTTTGTTGGAAGGTTTCAAAGTAAGGGACAATGGCCTAATGGTCTCACATTTGCAATTCGCCGATGACATTCTTATTATGTGCAAAGCTTCACCAGATCAGATTATGTATCTTAGATGTGTGATCCGTTGCTTTGAAGCCATCTCCGGTATGAAGGTAAACTTGCAGAAAAGCAGAATGTTCGTTGTGGGAGAGGTGCATCAAATTGGTTATTTGGTTAATTGCTTGGGCTGTGAGGTTGGTTCTCTTCCAAGTACTTACCTTGGTCTCTCGTTGGGTGCCCCATATAAAAGCAAGGCACCATGGCGTCTAGTGGTTGAGCGTGGTCAAAAATGATTAACTGGGTGGAAAGGTAGTGTGCTCTCCAAAGGTGGTAAGATTACTCTAATTAATTCGGTGCTAACCAGTCTCCCAACTTACTAGCTTTCTCTCCTTTCGGTGTTGGTTTCGATCAAAAAATAGATTAAGATGCCAAAGGGAGTTCCTGTGGGGCAAAGACAAGCAAAGGGATGGCTTACACCTGGTGGCTTGGGATGATGTTTGTAGGCCTAAGAAGTTTGGGGGCTTGGGCATTAATAAAATAAGGGATGTCAACAAAGCCCTCTTTGCTAAATGGTTGTAGAGATTTTGTTAGGAAAAAGAGAGTTTGTGGCGCAAAGTTGTGGCTGATAAATATGGCCTGGTCAGTGAGTGGGAAACTAAATCTTCTATGCTTCCCTATGGTTGCAGTTGTTGGAAGGCAATTATGAAGCTTCATGACGACTTCAAAAAAAGGATTGAAATAAAGGTGGGCTTGGGCTCATATACTAAAATTTGGACGGATTGATGGTGTTTGTCGAGGTCTCTCAAGTTGGAATATCCGAATTTATACCATTTAGCTAGAAATAAAGAGGTTAAGGTGGAGAATTTGTTGGGAGGCGGCAGGTGAGGGAGGGGTGTGGCACATGGATATCTGAAGAGGCCTAAATGATTGGGAAATTGAGATGGCGAGCCTTCTTGGGAAGGTGAATTCTATTCTTTTGCGGTTGGAGGTGGAGGATTGCCCAAAATGGTCCCTATCTAGTAGCGGGATCTTCTCTGTCAATCATATAGGGACACTCGTTGGGATGAGGTAGAGAAGGAAGAAATCTGGTCTTTGATTTGGAAGAATCCCATCCCTTCAAAGATCATCTTTTTTCTATGGACTATGGCTTAGGCCCGTCTCCCTACTATTGATGTTCTTCATCATAGAGGTATGTTCATTACAAATGTTTGCTCTCTTTGTATGCGGGATGTGGAGTCTATAGACCATTTGTCATCCATTGCCCCTATGTGGTGGAGGTGTTCGCTTTATATTTGAAGGAAATTGGTTTATCTTGGGTGGTCCCTAGAGGTGCTACCTCGCTATTTTTCCTCTTGGAATTTAGAAAGGATTTCCTTGAAAGGTCGATATCTGTGGAAGCTTGTTTGTCTGACAGTCTTTTGGCTTATTTGGCTTAAGTGGAATAAAAGGGTGTTTGAGGATAGTAGTGAGCCTGTATTTAATATCTTTTGCATGGCAAAGGAGCTGGCTTGTTTTTGGGGCTCAAATTGTAAGAGTATGGGGGATTACTTGCCAGTGGACTTGAAGAGGGAGTGGGGTTCTTTCTTCCTTTGTAATTAGTGGTTTGTTTTTGTTGTGGTCTTTGGGGATTTCTCGTCCCTTTTCTCTTAATGAAATTTTGGCTAGTCAAAAAAAAAAAAAAAAAAAAAAATTCCACAGTGAGAACTTTGTTAAAATGCATAAACCAAAGGGGAAAACTTGATTTAGATTTTAGACAGCATCTTGGATCTCCATACTTCGGAAGCGGGCCTTCCAAATCATCTATTAGCCTAATGATATTATATAGAGAGGCTGGACCAAGAAATTGGTGCCGGATGGCCTATGGGCTGTTAACTCTTGTAGGTAATGGGCCCACACTTGACCTAAACAACACCTTAGAACAAGGCTGATTTCAATAACAGAATCCGGAAATCAGGATAACTTGTGGGAAATTACCAAAATACCCTTGCTAGAACAGCTGGAATTGTACCGACTGGTCTAGGTCTGCCTATTTTATAAAACTTAGGTCTTGTTTAAAGTTCAACAAACAGGGAACAGAACTGGACAGAAGTTGAACACTAGAAAGTGGGGTTTAGGTTTATACAAAGAACTACAACGCCGCAGGCCATTTTATGTCTCTTAGGCC
>JAOXJP010000003.1:15635894-15663559 GCA_025762735.1 Platanus orientalis | reverse complement strand
TGATGGGACACTCGGGGGGTGGAATCAATTTACTTTTTGGAGGTTTTTGATTCCCCCTCCTGAGTGTCCCATCAGGGAGGGTGTCGCACTTGATATCAGACGCAATAGGTTACATTGAGGTTATATGGTGCAAAGGGAAGCCGTATCCTCTCTGCCCTGTGGTGAGCCATAGGTGAGCCCAGACACAAAGGGGGAGTCCGTGAAATTGTCTATTACAGCTTGAAGGGTGGTAAAGTTTGGCATCGTCCACAATGCAACACTTATCCCAAAAATTGGATATCACCTGTCAAAAGGTGAAAATGACCAATCAAAAATTTGTTTTTTGCACTTTTGGGAGAATGTGTCATACTGTAGATGACACCATACTTCAAGCTGTAGTAGGCAATTTCAACACGTGTAAAGGTTGTTGTTTTCAATTTCTTAATACACGGGGGATTACAATCTTGTCTGGAGGGATCATTGTATTCTACTAATCCTGTTGACAAAAGGTTCCAACCCTAACACTTTTGACCAAAGAAGGGCACGAGAACTAGGGTTTGGCTATCATCCTAAGAAAACACCATCACAACGTTAAAACTCAATCGATCTAGAGTTCCAACCCAGGGCGATATCCTCTGCGACGTGCTAAGAATGCGCTGGTTTTAGCTGCCAAAGAAAGTGCCACACCTGTTCACACATTTTTATAAGGGCATAGACGGAAGAAATCAAAGTGATGGAGCTCTATTTTCTTTTATTAATTTTTTAATCGACAGCCGTGCAAAGTGGACCCTTCAACAGAACATCTCTGCCTTTTTAGTAAACTCTTCTAATTCCATGAGGCATCTTGTCTATGTTTAGCCTTGAGAAATGACCCTTTTGAAAAATATATAGATTTGAGTGGTGAAAACAAGAGAGAGGTTGGTTGTTGTAATAGTCTCCATCCCTATTTTGCAAAAAGAGAGATTATAGAGATGAAGGCCATGAATTCTTAATCCCCCTCCTATCGGTTTTACTTTGCCTCACTTTATTCTAACAAGTTCAATTGATATTTCTCTCTTCATTCTATTGACCCCACAAAAAGTTACGCTACTTTTGATCTATGGAAGAACACTGTTCTTAGGTAGCAAGAAGTACGCCATAGCATAACCAGGGGTCTGAAATCAAGTGTGACACCCCCCTATAGGACACTCAGGAGGGGGAATCAAAAACCTCTAAAAAGTGAATTGATTCCCCCCCAGTGTCCCATCAAGGGGTGTGGCACATACAATTTCATCCCATAACCAGGTATGGCGGAGACAAGACTTAAAAGGAGAATCTCCTTATCTGTGAGATAGAAGTTTCTCTTTCCAACATCTAATTTTGGAATCAATTTGACCATCAAGTAGGAAAACAACCCCACTTTATTATGGCCAATTCAAGCCCAGAGACGCAAATATTTACTTGGATTTACGGTACCTTGGATTCCAAGAATTCGATTCACTTGTTATTAGATGGAGGGGGAGTTTGCCAGTAAAAAATAATTTTCAATTTATCTAAATTGACAATTTGTCTAGAAGCTAATTGAAATTGATGGAATAGTGAACAGATGGCCCTGCTCAATTCAGAATTTGCTTCAAGGAAGTGGTAACAATCATCAACAAACAAGTGGGAAATCCTGGGACTAGTTCAACTGATTTTAAAACCCAGCTTGTGGATGGCCACAGACTAGGGGTGGCAATTCGTGCTGGCAGGTCAGGTTTGTGTTGTGTCGAGACAAGGGTTTATAACCATATAGCTCAACCTGAACCCATTTATTAATCAAGTCAACCCTAACTCACTTATTTCATTTTGGATTTGTGGATTATGTGGTAATTCATGTTAGTGGATCAGATTTGTGCCATGTCAAGTTGAGGGTATACAAATATAAGCTGTTCGGATTAGGTATGCATGCTCAGGTGTGAAAGATGTGCGAAATGCATCTGGGCTAGACATGTCAGCATCAAAAAGTAAAAATTATACTCCCAAAAGTGTAAATCACTTTTTTGGGACTGGTGTGTCTGGCCTAAGTGCATTTCACGCCAAAGCAGAGGTAGAGTATAAGGGTCAACCTGAACCGGACTCAAAGCATAGGTGACTACTTTGAGCCATACACATTTAAGTCAACCCTGATCAACTTATTTCATGTCGGATTTATTGGAAAAAATTAAGTACGGAAATCAATTTTTCCTGATGTATTAGAATGGCATGTCAGGGGTGGACACATCAGCAATAAAAGTGATAAATACCCCCAAAAAGTGAAAGTCACTTTTCAGCACTGATGTGTCCACCCCCTGAAGCCATTCTAATACATCAGGAAAAACTGATTTCCGTACCTAATCCCAGCCCAATCTTTCCCGTGGATTGATGGGTCGAGTCAAATATTTCCACCTGTGCAGCAGACAGCCCTCGATAGATGAGTACTTATGTATTTACCAAAATACCCTTCATAGGCATCCTGTTCAACAAATTCCTGCATAGATTCTCATATGAGCCCAAAAATTCATAGTAGCCCAAATACGAAGCCCAAGCCCAAACCCAAACCCAAGGTGTGTTATCCTTCAAGAGATCTGGTAGTACACGTGAATTTAATAAAATACCTTTTGCTAGTCATCGTATCGCGTGCGGGATTCATACTGGCGTGATCTAAGACCGGAGATAATTCGAACTCCCGAGATAGCGGCGTGCCTCTACCTGTTTGAATTCAAAAAAACACAACTGTAACGTTACGATTCTGATGCAATTTGGTTCGGACCCGAACCTAAGCTCCTCACGAACACCGAACCAAAAAATTTCAAACGCATATAAAAATGATAAATTTTTTAATATCTTTTCTCTTGCTTCGTAACAGCGACAGTCGGGTTGTTACTTTCGCAGTTCGCTCTCTGCAGTTTTAGGGTTTTCATCTGCAATCACTCGGTTGCAGAAAACTGGAAGAAGAACAATGCTCTCTAAATTTTGAGGGTTTTCTGTAACTTCTTGAAGAGAACACGAAGCCTCTTGTCTTTTAGATTTATCTTTGATCATTTACTCGACGAAATCACGGAGAAGCAGAAGAATTAGAGGTTTTAGTTTCTGGGTTAGTAAATCACTCGAACAGATTATTTGGGTTTGTGTTTTCATGGAGGATCCTTCAAGAATAACGGTCCATGACTTAAATTTCGCTTCAAGAAAAGCTGAAGAAGCAGGTCCATTTCTCTTTCCCTTTCTCACTCTTTCTTATGGTCTCTGCTATTCTTTCTTTAGTTTCTTGATTTTCTCTTGAGAAATCGAGGAAATGATTCTGGGTTTTGTTTTCAATCTTGTTTCTTTCCCTATAAATGTAGCTTGGAGGCGATACCAAGCTGCTGAATGGCTTGAAAGCTTGGTTGGACCTCTTGGTATATCAACTCAGCCGTCCGAACAAGAATTTGTTTCCTGTTTGAGAAATGGTATCTTCCTCTGCAATGCCATTAACAAGATTCAACCAGGAGCAGTGCCAAAGGTACTAAAATGTCAGATGGTTTTTTTTTTCTTCTCTTTCTTTGGGGTTTTGATGCCTAATTTTTGAACTGGAAGCCGTTTCAAGGTCGTAGAGAGTCATTCACGTTCGCCCACATGGGAAGTTCAGCCATTGCCTGCTTATCAATACTTCGAGAACGTTCGGAATTTTTTAGTGGCTGTGGAGGAGTTGAACATCCCTGCTTTCGAAGCATCTGATCTTGAAAGGGTAAAGCAAGAATCCCATTAGGACGAGTCTGGTCTTCTTCTTTCTTTCTAACCAATTGACTTGTTTGGCAATTTTTTAAAAAATTTTTTTTAGGATACTTTGGAGGCTGGATCCACAGTGAAGGTTGTTGACTGCATTTTAGCCCTTAAATCTTACCATGAATGGAGACAATTGGGTGGAACAAATGGATCTTATAAATATGCTAGATCCCCTATGGTTTCACATTCGGCTAGTAGGACTCATTCGCGAGGCTCTGCTACAGTTCAAATGGACCCTTGCAGGCGTTTGGACATGTCTATTCCCTCTGGAAACCAACCAAACATAGAGGCTGACAATCAGAGACATGAAGGTTTGATTGTTCTCTTTTCAGCAATATCTTCATTCTTCTAGAGAAATGCCCATAGCTGTTGTTAACAATGGTGTCATTGACATACACCATGTTAGATAATCCATATGTTTGCTCACTTAATCATAGATAAGATTATTCATCAACAAAAATATATATATATACAAAAAATTCATTGATAAGATTAAATATTGGTTGTGTTATTTTGTATTATGTAGATTCACTTGTTGGTGCACTTGCTGAGTGTCTATTTGACACAAAGGAGAACATTGATCAGAATCTTCTGGCTTCCTTCCGTCTTGGAAATCTGGTGATCATTAGTGGTCATGATTGTCAATTAACTTTTGCATTTTAGGAAAATAGCAACAACTGTTTCTGAAAGTTCTCTGGTGCAGGACCCTGTCAACTTATTCAATAAGATCATGTCAAGCTGTTTACAAGAACAGAAGCTAAACAAATTTCCCGAGGTGAGTTCTTTTATCCCCCTAACCACCCCCCCTCAAAAAAAATAAAAAAAGACCCTGATGTGAGAGTTTAAAATATTAATACAAGTCTATGGATTTTTATCTTCTAAAACTAATAAGAAAAAGAAAAAAAAAACATATTTATTGTTCATTCCACTTGGGCATTTCAAATGGTTTATGTTTTTCAGTTGTGTATTGCTTAGTTCTGTATCACCTTAGGACATGCTTGGATGGATGCAGCATGAAATAAAGAAATGATATAGTCCCAAAACAATGTTGAGAAAATTATCACCTTTTCACTGGGTAGGTGCAACCATTTTTAGAGTTTGTTTTGCAGGATGGTGTAAATGTGGAACAACCTTGAACTGTCCAAACAAACAGGCACCCAAAATCAGTTGGAACAAAAACAAAAATAAAACAACTCCACCATATATTGTAATACATCCACGACCAAGTCCTTTCCCTTATCTGATTGGGGGAAAGAGTTGGATTATATTGATGTTATTTGCTTGTAGGAATCTAATATGTTTGAACCACTCATTCTTAATATTTACTTTTGGATTACTCCTCCTGTGGTTACATTCATTGTTATTTTAAATCTCATTAATTTTGAAAGTTGCTGGATGGATCTGACAGAACCTCAATCATCAATGTTGTGGAGCAAGTGGAACCATTTAATTGATTTTCATTAGTCAACAATGGATGTATCGTTCCCATGAGATAACAGCTCATACTAAACACCAGAAATTACAGTTTGTTGACCAAGTTTTATTGTCAAATTCAACAAAAGGGATCCATTGAAGAATAATGACTTCATATTTTATTGATTCCTTCAATCAGTATTGACATGACACCATTTTTAAGGTGAAAAAGAGACACACCAAAACAGCCTCTGATCGGTTTCTCCATGAAAATATTGAAAAACTGCAAGTCTTTTTTTTTTCTTATTAATTTTTTTTAAGACTTAAATCTTCTGTGCTGAAGCATTAATGTTAAAAAATCTCTAGACTTTCCAAATAATTATCATAAAATTCTATGGACTCTTTAAAATTTAAACTGAGTTCATTATAAAACTGTTTATCAAGAATTAAATCTACTGGGCTTAAACATTGTTTTTCAAGATGAATTATGTCACTGCTAATGCTAGCTGTATGATAATTTATTCAAAGAAAGAAAAAAAAAAGAAATGCAAAGTGCAAACTGTCTGATTTAGGCAAGATTGTAGCGTGGACTTTTGTTGATATTTCTTAATACCTAACCTATCTTTCATTCTCTCTTATCATGTAGAGAAGAAGAGATGGGTAAGGGAAGAAAAACAGCACTGGTATAAATTAAATTTATACAAATACTGTCAGTGGACACCCATTAAATTTAAATGCAATTGCAAATAACAATCAATATTATTGAAGAGGAGAAGAGAAGGGAAAGTTAGAGAAACAGCAATGGGAGAAATCAAATTTATATAAATTGTATCACTAGAGACTTGTTAAACTTAAATGCAAATTACAAATGACAAAAAATAATATAGATGAATAGAAAATGAATAAAAAGAACACTGAAAATAAATGACATCTCTTTAATTTCATTACTTTATATTATGTATCATTAATACTTACAAATTACAATTATAGATTAGATAACTTAGTCTTTTTTTATTGAACATAAGTAGTAGTAATCTTGGTAGGCTAGAGGTATTGTTAGAAAATATGGACAAGGTTGTTTTTTTTCATCTATTTAGAGAGCCATGGAGGTCTCCATGAATAATTACAAGACTGATTTTTAATTAGTAAGGATTTTTTCTAAATAGAAAAAGCTACAAGAGATACAATTAAAAAAAGAGAAAGGTATAAAATATACAAAAATAAAATTTGAATCTCTTCAAAAAGGTCATGTCTTTATAAAGAACTTCCCTCTTGACCAAGGTTTAAAGTTTTGGTTTCGATATAGGTTTCGTTTCCCTTGGACAGGGAAACTTATCGAGGTTTTGGTGGATACATATCGGAATCTATGGTAAAATTAAGGAAACCATGAAAATTTTAGGGAAACGTTGGAATTTTTTGTTGAAACTTTAAGATATGATAAAATAAACAATAATATACCCATAGGGACCATTACATATACAAAACAACCATCTATGATGGTTGTGGAAACTGATACTCCCATGACATACGTTGTCGCCTATGAAAAATATGAAAACGCTATGGAACTCTTAGAATAATAAGCATCATTATACACTTAGAAGCCATTACATATCACTAAACACTTGGTTATCAATAGTTTGAAACCAACACCCTCGAAAAACACTATTATGCATGTCTGGAATTAAGTTTATGTGTTGGAGATTGGTAAAAAACACTACACACTAAAGCTATAAATCCGTATAGAGTTAAGGAATGATAAATAAACATCTATGACCCAAATCTATAATCCAACTATGATTCCATATATAAAAGAACACATCTGGCCAATGGCCATATTACAAACAAAGTTATAAAAGTACAAGAGGAAAGTACGATGCAATGCAGGAAAAGTAATATGTATAAGCCTCAAGTCCCATTCCAAGCCCCAAGTTCACTTCAATACCACATAGAGCTCTAGGGTGGCTCAAAATCATTAGTACCGTCCCTATCCCAATTACAATCATGTTAATCAAAATGCAATGTGAGGTTTAAACTTAAGAATCATTACGAATTATTACATAATTACATTATAATGACGTTGGTAGGGGTGGCAATTCGTGTTGGCGGGTCATGTTTGTGTCATGTCGAGTTAAAGGTACACAACTATATGGGTCAACTTGAACCCGACCCATTTATTAATTGTGTCAAAACCCTCAATCCTAACACGACTTGTTTATTAAACAAGTAACACAACAGAACCCACATAACCTATTTAATAAACTGGTCATGTTGGGTTGACACAAATACCTGATCCAAAAATTGATCGGTCAGACATACTTTCACATTTTAGGCCTTAGGGCTTCCTCCTATATGTGTAATTACCAATATAACCTTTAATATTCAATTTATATTTAAAATGCAAATTTTTATTGGGTAAAAATGTCATTTAATAACCTTGAGGGGGTAGCATGGTTGGCTAGGATCACGCCTCAAGAAGCGAAGGTCTTGAGTTCGAAACGCATCCCTTGGGCTGACTTGCCGGGGCATAAAAACCCAATTTTCTTGGTGGGAGAGGCAGGGAGTTCATGTGTCCCGAGGATTTAGTCAAGTGCTCTAAGAAGCCTGGATACTTGGGTTATAAAAAAATTCATTTAATTATATGGGTTAAATAGGGTCAACCCAACACGAATAATTAACCGGGCCAATTCGAATTGATTACGCGTTAGGCAAGTCAACACAAATTTTACCCATTTATTAATCGTGTCTAAGCAGGTCTACCTGTTATGACCTGAACACGATTATAATAAACCCTAAGCTGCAAATTTCGTGTCGTGTTCGTGTTGGGTTTGCAGGTTATGTCAAACATGGCCATCCCTAGGTGTTGTGCTTGATACACTTTGTGTTATAATTCGTTGTTTAACTTGAAATTTTTTTATTTTATTGTGTTCCTAAATTCTGTAGGAAAATCCTTGCAACCAATCACATTAAGGCTCACATGAGATAAATATTGCTTCAATCTGGATATCCCCCTATATCTCCATCCCATAGTAGTTATACTTCGTTCCACATGGATAACCTTCAAGCGATTGTCTATGCTGTCACCCAATGTCATCATGTTCTTCTGCATTTCTTGGAGGCATATTAATCCTAAAACAATAGAGTTGCATTTACGTTAAAAATTTCTAAAATGATTATTTTTAATTAAAAACATTAAAAAAAAGAAGACAAAACAGACTAGCAAGACTGCATGTGGAATGAAGACTGCTAGCAAGACAACATAACATAGCTCTACATAAGAAATTTGTTTTCTTTTTATTCAATGAACTTTTTCCTTCTCTCTAGTCAATTCTTGCTTTCCACTTATTTGTTTAATAAGTGTTTGTGCCTTTGTAAATTTTGGTGGAAGATCACGTAGCCCACCAATGGAACTTCCACTGTCAATGACATAGGAGATAATGTTCCCATATCAATCATGCTTTGGGTCTGACATGCTTATGGTCATTTTCTCTACTAATAAAAAGGATATAACAAAAATGCTTTTTGGCAAATAAAGAAAGAGTGGTAAAGAAAGTACATAAAGAATTGGTTTCTGAAATTAATCTACAATTTGTTCCATTGGTCTCTTGCATAATGTTTTTCTTTGACTATACAAACTTTTCAAGCTCATGACACATAAATATATCTTCTTTAGAGGTTTCTTAAACTTCGACATTATGAAGCCCTTTTAGATGTGGTTTTAACAATGTGCAAGAGATATCATTTATTGGCTTTTTTAAAGTACAGTTGTTCTGTTTTTTTTGCAATTCTTTTTTCTCTCTCTTATAATTGCACTTATATTATTAAAGTGTAGGTTCTTTTATTAGGAAAGATCTTGCTGAGTTTGTATAATATTTGGGGGTTTGCCATTTCTTTCTTTGCTTTTGCTTACCTTATAAATGCTAGGAATTCAGCAAATACCAATTTTATCTTTTGATATGACTATAGTTGAAAGGAATCCTTAAAGATCCTTTGGGAGAAGTGAATGCCCCAATTACTCGTTCAACATGCACACCTTTAGAAAATTCATCTACAATTGGAAATTACAAGGTATGAATTATTATTATTTAAATTTTGCTTTCTTTATGGTTTTTGTGTATGAATGAAGCTATTGATCAATTTTTCTGTAAATTAAATTTCATTGCATGATTTAACACATATTGTTCATATAAATTTCAATGAATGGTTTATCATAGTATCACTCAATGATTGGAACTTTATATTTTACTTAGAACTCTAAGCAAGATCTTGCCATGATGGTTCAATTGTTCATCTTGCATGGAAATTTAAAATGCATATGGGATTTATTCTTTGTTCTTGTGTGTGTGTGCATGCACATTTGTCTACAGGTGTGTTGGTTTGCTACTATTGTTTAGTTAGTTGACCTAATCTGTCTTTGCATGAAACTTAGAGATTACCATAAACCTTAAGTTGATTTTAACCCTGTTGAATTCATCCACTGCCTTGTTTCAGAATTGTAATTTGCACATTGCTTTATCATTATATCATGCTATTTATGGTTATTGGTATTAGTAATGGCATATTTATCACTTAAAATTTAGGATTGAGCATGTATGATAGAAGTATATGTTTCACTTGAACTTTTGTTAGTATTTTTTAGTTCTAGAATTTGAAAATTTGCCTGAAAGACCTTGTGTGGCCTCTCCATGCATGCAATTGCCAATTTATATGGGATCTTATGCAAGTTTCTCCGATTTTGATCACATTTTAAGTGTCTTTTGTAGGATATGGTTATATGGATGATATTTTAGTGTAAATATTGTTTCTTTTAGTTATTTACATATATCAGAATTTTGTTTTCACTAGACTCCTAGTTATAGTAGACCATTGCTGGCTTATTTGCTTATGTTGTAACTTCAATCCCTTTTTTTCAATTATAAGGGCATCTTGCATAGAAACCCTTTTTCATCCCCTTCGTTGATTTCCTTGTGATCTCTCATGCTCTATCAATTGCTTTGTGGCCTTTCATTTTCTAACTATTGATTACTTTGGACCAAGATGACTATACCACTTATCTTGAGATAATAAGTCATTGATTACATGTGAAGAACATTTTAATCTACTTGCATTTGTTTTGAAAAGGTAATTCATGTAAATTATTTTTTACTTGCTTCATGTTGTACAGGAAAAGAAGCACTAGATCACCCAAAAGGCCTTAACTTTTATGACATGGCTGATTGACCTTACGAAAAGTTGGAATTATCAATGCTTATTATGTAATTCTGAACTGTGATCCTAGAGGGGGATGAATAGGATCTTTACACTTATTTAAAATTCTTTAAATATTAGATCCTCTTCTGATTTATTTAGAGTTTAACTTGGAGTGCAGTGAAATAATAGCAAGTAAATCAACTTAAGTCCTCTATAATTTATTTAAGTCGTAACACAAATGAATGACTTAAATAAATTAGTAAGCAAATGTTAGTGTATCACGGGACTCCGTCATTACATATAGTTTTTTATATCAGAGTGGGAGCAAAGTAACTAGTTCCACTTTAGAGTTTGCTTAAAAGAACAAACAAAATAAAACAAAGCAAACAAGAATGACACACCACAACACAAATATTTATAGTGGTTTAGCATACTAGGCCTACGTCTACTTTCAACCGATAATTTATTTTGTGTAGCACTCCTAGACTATTAGAAGGGAAATTAATAAAACCTTAATTCATTTACTAGTTTTAGAGAATCCACTCTCTTATAAGTACACTCCTCGTGTCTTTGGTGGGCGCGCTCCGTTTAGTGACTCCATTGGACTATGTTCCGCTTGATTCTGGCAAGTGTGGTGAGAATTCGTCTCTGGTGGCTCCTGTAAAGGCTACAAACTTTAATTAAAGTTGTGGAAGATGAAGACTCCTTCCTTGATTTGGGTTGCCTTTTGTATAACCTGACTAGACTATAGGATCCCACCCGTTATCTTCCAAGAGTTGTAACTATGTGTTTAGGAAGCTTACTATAAGATCTTGATAGGATGTAACTATTGGTTCAAACTTAAGGTCTATGCTTATAAGAAAATAACTGTTTTTGCTCAAAACCTCACACTTTTGGCTTGATTTAAGAGAGATTTTACTATCAATTCAGTCACCCAAGTTATGTAAGCCATTGGAGTTTTGTCCCTTATTTATAGAGTGTCAAAAGAGCATTCTAGAAGTTTCCAACGTCTCTTTTCCAACGGTAAAAAAACTAGCCGTTTGAATATAGCCGTTATATTTTTCTATTTCTAGAACATTCGAGTTCTCGAATTGTGTACTTTTCGAGCGCTCAAATTCAGTGATTCGAGCGCTCAAATATGTCTTGGAGCACTCGAACAAAAGCAGAGTTATGTTTTTGTTTTCAAAGCACATTTGAGCGTTCAAACATTACTTTTGAGCTTTTGAATGCTTATGACCACTTATTTTTATTTCATTTTCAAAAAGTGTTCATAGAGTCGATCATTTTGAGTACTTACGGGATTTGAGCGGACACCGGGATCAAAAGTTATGGTCATTGTAAGTTAGACCATTTTTTTTACTTTTCAGCACATTTTATTTTATTTAATTTTTGCCAATTTGGGCCATCTCTTTGCTCCACACTTGGTAAGACCTTACATGGTTTGGGTCAACCTAAGCCATCCTATGGTCAATCTATGATTTTTTCCCAAACTCCCAATTACCAAACCTTTACCAATATACCTTTATGTGTTGGCTTGGCTTCTTGAAGTTACATTGCTTGAGACTTCTTGATCTTCGTGTAGCTTGAGTCTCTTTGATGCTTGTGGTCTTCCCGGTTTTATGATCTTCTTGAAGCATTGACCGGACTTGACTTGGACTTACATAGATTTATAATTACATACTTAGTCCGATACACTGACCACACTACACTACATACACTTACAAGTTTTGGAATGAAAATTGACAATTCAACAAAATACCCAACTTATTAAACTTGATGAGTCAACTCAAAATTTGGCTTAGTTGAGTCAATTGAATTTCTTCAGACTTGCGATGAAAATTTATTGTGTAATAAATTGCTAAGTTGGCTGAGTTGGTTTGGTAAAGATTGAAAACTTGGGCAAATTGGCTTGACTGCTTGATTCATCAATTTCTTGAAGAATAGTCTTTAAGCATTTTATTCATATTTTTCATAATATTTTCATTGTTAATTATATTATAACTTTAATTATTAATATTTGTTGAGTCATGAGTAGAGTTGTGTAGTTGAGTATACTTGACTTGGTAGTCCTTGAAGTTCACTTAAGTTTTGGTGTTTTGAAACATTGATACCTTTACTAATTTTTCAGAAGCTTTTTTTGGTGATTCAGAATTTGTTTTCAGATTTCTATCCTTTACCTCATTCTCCATTTCTCTCCACTTGTTTGTCTCTTAATTACAACTACTTTGAATCCTCTAGACAAGGATGTTACATATTTTTGGCATATACATATTTCATTTCCTCTCCTTAAGAATTGGTTAGATTTTGTTTCCTAAAATAATAGAAAAATCATCTTGGTTTTCTTTTAGTTCAATTCAAGTAAATGTCAGTATCTTCTTTGATAATGATACTAGAATCACATTCGTTTTGTAAATAGAGTTTAATTTGTCACCTAAAAAGTTTTATTGTAACAAGCAAGTATTGTTTTTTTTTTTTTTTTTTTTTCATTTAATTAAAGTTAATACCATCCAAGTATATTTCAAGGAATTTGGTAAACAATGATTTTCCTTGAATTGTAAAGTTAGTTCGTTGTTGCTTATAAGTAATTCTAAGTTATATCCATATTTTTATTAATCAGAATAATTATTGTTTTTTTTTTTTTCTCAAATAGACTGATCTTTCAAGTCCTAGATATTGATAATTGATAGTTTTATGGTTTATAGTTACTATTTTTTTTTTGGCAAATGCTTCTAACTCCATTAAATAGATCTTCTGCTTATTGCTGGACATTTCTTATAAGATGAACACAAGCAATGAAAGGGTATTAGCATTATTTTAAAACAACTGATAGAAAAGTAGTAATTATTTAATAACGGCATGTCATCTTTATTGTCCTTGTAGAAGTTAAAAGTTTGCAAGATGCAAATGAAGGACTTCACCCATATATTGATTAAAATTTAAATTGCATGATGCTTGTTGGAATCTTTGTTACTTTGCATATATGCATGTGTTGTATTTGGTTAATTACTATGATATGCTCTGACATGGGTTGAAAATGGATCATTTTGTTTGCAGTGTTGCAGATCTTGCTTGAAAAAGGGTAACTGCTACCATTGGCGAATACTAAAAGTACAAGAGAAGGACCTCTTGGTGAGCTTTTTTTTCTTTTTTGGCCAAAGCACCTTTGGACTTTGATTCGGATGTAGTTATTGATGGATGGAGATTGTGGAGTTCATAGATAATGCAGCTAAATGGGAACTTAGTTCAGGATGAAAAAGTTGGGATTTAGATTTCATTAATGGCTAATATTATATGCTACCATGTTTTTTGGGACATTAAGAATGACCGATTTATGTTGAAATGTTTGAAGTTCATTAGAAGTGCTGTCTCACTGACAAAAGGAAGTCTAAAAATGACTTGGTTTGGAGTAGAGAAGAAAGACATGGGTGCTTGCGATTTAATGGTGCAGATATGGCCCTAGCATGCCATGCAAGCCACACCATGCGAGTTAGCGGCCTTTAGGTGTTATCCTTTTTGTCTCAACATTAAAATTATGACATGCATTACTCTTATCCTACTTTCTTTTTTGGTACATTATGTCTGCATTTTGATTTTTTTAATTGTTTCCTTGTAGAGGAAGTAAATTTTCATTTTGGAGTCCAGCTTGGGCAACACAAATACCAAATTACTACTTATGAAAGTTTTCAATGAGTTGGGTGGGCTGATGTGATTTGCATGGCATATATATATATATATATATCATCATGACTCTTTTTAAAGTATGTGGTCTGTATGCATTGTTGCTTTATCCATTATTCTATCTTATCATATTTTTTCATGAACAACTTACTGATTTATTGAACTTGAGATGTCATTCTGTTAATTTATATTACCTACTTTCTAGCTGCTTAGTCAAATAAAAACACTTTTTGCAACCATTAAGTTTGCAAAAATTAATGGTTTCATGTTAAAATTAACAAAAAAATTATGGTATCTCAGCAATGTATGATAGGTAAGGTATTATGTATTGATATTTGATAATGCAAGAGAAAAGAAAGTGTTATCCATTTGTTTCATGTCTTTAATCTACAAAGTCACTTTTATTTTATGGCCAACGCATTGGGATGAAGACTTATTAAAGGTTTTTATCTTGCAGGAACTCAAGGCATTGTTGTCAAGCACCAAAAAAGAGTTTGAATTTTTGCAGTCCCAATTGCAGAGTGACTTTAAACAAATGGGTATGCTTTTTTTTATTTATCAGAATGACTATATAATGCATAATTGATGGATGTTTGGTTATGAACTCTTGCGAGTTAGGATAACATTGATTTGATGTCTCAAATGCATCAAGCCCTACATTTAAAGATCTCACCCATGGTTCTATTTTTAAGCTTTATTTGGGCTCTAATTCAGGAGATTGGTATATGCCAAAGTCCTTAACCAAACACACATTGTCCTAGCTCTCAAATAATATACATTTGGCTATACAGTGAACCCTAGAGCAACGGAAAATCCATTATGATTTCAAAAATCTTAGAAAATGGTCCTCTTAAAGTCTCAGTCATGCTTATGTTTTTTCCTGATTGGTTCAGGAAGCCAGGTACAAGAGCTTACCGCTGCTGCTCTTGGGTATCAACGAGTGGTAAAAGAAAACAGGAATCTCTATAACATGGTTCAGGATTTGAAAGGTTAGTTTATTGCCGAGATACTAATCCTGAGAAGTGTATTTTGCTTGAATCCTAATTAAAATTTTCCAAATCAGGAAATATTCGAGTGTATTGCAGAATCAGGCCTACCTTTAGGTCGGAATCAAAGAATGTCATAAATTTTATTGGGGAAGATGGCTCACTTGTGATTGTAGACCCACTGAAGCCACCGAAAGATGCACAGAAAGTTTTTCAGTTCAACCGGGTCTTTTGTCCAACTGCTACCCAAGGTAATTTACATTATGTTTTATTATCTTATGTTCTTTTGTGCATGAAATCTGATTGCATTTCTCATCGAAGATTTTCCAATTTTACAGAGGAGGTATTTAAGGAAACTCAACCATTAGTTAGGTCTGTCATGGATGGTTACAATGTCTGCATTTTTGCCTATGGTCAGACAGGGTCTGGTAAAACACACACTATGGTGAGATCCTTAGCCAGATTTAGAAGCAGTTTATCAAATTATATAAGTTCATTCAGAATATCCTGCGTGATTAGGTTTAGTTAGGTATCTGATATTGTCTCTCTGGTGTCAGTCTGGTCCATCTGGTGGAGCTACCAAGGATAGAGGAATCAACTATCTTGCTTTAAATGATCTCTTCCATATATCATGTAAAAGAAAGGATATAGTTGACTATGATGTTCAAGTTCAAATGGTCGAAATTTATAACGAGCAAGTACGGGACCTTCTTGTTGAAGATTCATCAACCACAAAATATCCTTTGATCAGCCTTTTTACTCTCTTCCTTATTGCATGGGGTAGTATGGCATTTCACTGTTTTTGTATTCTTAACCACTAACAAATTAGAGATACGTAATTGTACAAGCAATGGGGGGTTGAGTCTTCCTGATGCTTCAATGCATCCTGTGAAGTCCACCATGGATGTCCTTAATCTGATGAAACTTGGTGAGATGAATCGTGTTGTTAGCTCCACTGTAATCAACAATCAAAGCAGCCGTTCCCACAGGTTTGTGTTTAAGTTTGTAGTGCATTTCTTAGGTTATTCTTGTACAGGTTTATATCACTGGAAAACAAATTCTTGTAGCTTCATCCTGATACATTGATAATATTCAAATCAATTCCTGACAATGGAAGTGGTGGTTTTGTAATTGCCTGTAGTATCTTGACAGTACACGTGCAAGGTAGAGATATATCTGGAAGCATCCTTCGTAGCTGCCTCCATTTGGTGGACCTTGCTGGAAGCGAGAGAGTGGACAAATCAGAAGTTACAGGAGATAGGCTCAAGGAAGCACTACATATCAATAAATCTCTTTCGTGTTTGGGAGATGTGATTGCAGCTTTAGCTCAGAAAAATTCCCATGTTCCCTACAGAAACAGCAAGCTTACGCAACTATTACAAGATTCTTTAGGTTGTAATTGGCAAGTGGATTGCATTTTTTCGAAATACCCCATTGCTGTGGGGCTTAAATTAGGTGGGAATCAGTTTGACTTTTCTGACAGTTTTATTTCTTGATTATATTATTGCAGGAGGGCGTGCAAAAACTCTAATGTTTGCTCATGTGAGCCCCGAACAAGATTCTTATGGGGAAACCATAAGTACATTGAAGTTTGCTCAGAGAGTTTCAACCATTGAACTTGGTGCTGCTCGTTCAAACAAAGAGAGCAGTGAGGTTAGAGAACTTAGAGAACAGGTAAACTTATCTATTTATGAGTTCAATGATTGGCATCTAAATTGCCCCCCCCTTCTTCCTCTTCTTCTTCTCTCTCTCTCTCTCTCTTACATGTGGTGCATTTTTATTTTGGTGGAAGAAATACCAGATTTGAACCACGGCTCGATAAGTCATGAAATTTATTCTCTTTTCAACTTCTTAAGAATGCATGCTTGGGTGTTTTATTTTCAACAAGACATGAAGATATGCTGGTTACTGTGTCCCAAGTTGAGGATCCTTATGGTCTAGATTTCACTTTAACAAAAGTAATGCTAGACTTGGAGAAGAACAGCTGGAAATGGCTGGCATTTGAGAAAGTAATTTATCCTCATGGGTTTATCCAAATTATGCATCTTTTGAAACATAACTCCTCAATAGTAGTGACATTGATAATCTATTATTAGAATATGAGAATTATGGATCACAAATAAGGTCTGTACATAGCATGTATTTTATGTATGTATGGTGCAGAGAGAGGGGACAGGATGTATCTTCCATTTGATGAGTTTTCTCCTAGGAGACCTACAAGTGAAAATCATCCATGATATAATTTACCAGAAAGGAAAAATAAATTTTGTTCCAATTGTCACTGATATATCCCTGGCAAGAGAGCCATTTCTTGGTGACTATATGCTGCCCTGATATAAATTTTGAACCTTGTATTGTTTATGAATCACAATTGCATTTTAACAAGATTCAGGTTGGGGATCCCTTTAATTTTTTAGGGCATTCTATAGCTCTATAAAATGTTGTAATTGAGAAGGGCATAGTAGTGTTATGTGTAAACCGTAGACATAACATCGAACAGGAGGATTGATTAATGAGTGTAAGATTTTGTAGGTTGAGAGCCTCAAGAAGGCCATTGCAAGCAAAGCACAAGCAACACAGCTTAATAAAGCAAAGGAGTTGAGATCTCCATGCGAGAAGCCAAAAATAATCGCTGTGCGCACTCCCCCACGCACTCGAAGATTGAGCATTGAAAACTCTAGCATTGCAAAGACTGCTGGGAAGGTAGTGAGTCCAAATGCACAAAAGGGACCTCAAATGCCTGTTACAAAAGCAAAACTTAGAACTGAACATAC
The DNA here is from genome assembly GCA_025762735.1 of Platanus orientalis. Lineage (NCBI taxonomy): Eukaryota > Viridiplantae > Streptophyta > Magnoliopsida > Proteales > Platanaceae > Platanus > Platanus orientalis. The sequence continues at coordinate 15,645,780 of JAOXJP010000003.1, read as the reverse complement.
TCCAACACGTCCTCGAAGATTGAGCTTGGAAGGCCCAAAATATGGGAAGAAGGATCAGATACAAATCAAAAAGTCAGAAGATGTGAGAAATTTCTTACCATTTGAATGAAACTACAATTTGTTTTTCCTGTAGCCATCCTTTGATCTAAGATTTCTCGAACTGGTGCAGGTTCAAGTGAACAATACTGAAAGATTTGCAGTAAAACATTATGTTGCTCCATGTTCCTCTCAAGAAGTTTGGAAAGATGGTTGCAGCTACTCTAGCCAATGTCAAAATGCAGAAGCAATCACTAGAAGTGGAAAGTGCAGCGATGGTTCCATGACAGTTTTATATGACAACAATGGTCCTCCTAGTAGTCCTAATAATTCAGCTTGTCAAAGTCGAACTTTAGGAACAAAGACTAGAACGAGAATTCCATCTCTCCAAATGCTGAAGACACCTGAGCCAACGATACTCGCAAGAAATGAGATTCAGATTATGACACAAATGGAGCTTGGTCTTTCTAATAAGTCCCATACACCCAGCTTGTTTAATAGTAGTACTAGTAAAAAAGGATCTCAAATAAGGAAATCATTTCAGACCATTGGGAAACTGATTAATGGCTCAGAGAGAAGGTAGGTAATACAACATATCATTCTATAGTGGGGATAGATATAGATGGTGGATGTTACTGATATATGTTAACTTACAGGAACCATCAGTACCCAGTGGAAACACGGTCACCCATTTATGGCACAAACAACATCAATGATGGGAAGACACCACTCACAGATAATGCAAGGGCACTAAGGAGGCAATCATTAGGATCCAACAAGTCCCGGCGAACTTCTCTTGGAGGGAAGTCAACAGATTCTTGTGAGTAAAAAGGTTGCCTGGCATGAATGTTCTTGACTCCACGAAACAAGTTTATATAATGCTTGTTTTGATTTCTTTTGTAGATTCAAATGAAATTCGGATTTCCAGGACGCCTCCTCCTGTCCACCCATCAGTCAAGGTAGCAAAGCAGTGGTTGTGAATCTGTTTATGCTAACAAGAATGACGAGATTCATGATGGAGCTTTTGTTAAAAGCAAATGAAGTGCTGAATTCCAGGCAGGGCACGTTCCAGCGGTTGCCAGATGAGAGTTGCTGACAGATATCACCAAATGAAGTGATGTTTGGGTAAGTTGTACTGTTAATGTACAGAGTGAATCGAGGCTCATTCAAGATTAAATAATAATTCATTTTCCACTAAATCATAATTGATTTAAGCTGGTTTTGTTCATCCAAGTCTCTTTTAGTGGTGAGCCTGTTTTATGAATCAATTAGAATGCAATTTTCATTTTTGTTGTCGTAACTGCATCATTAAGAATTGTTAAGTACCACTAGGCTTAGTGATATAGAATAGGAGGGAAGCCGATATAACAATAGATATTTCAATCTAGTATTGAAGTAAGAATTTAGTAAGGTTTATCAGTTTTGGGGGCGTTTGATCTGTAAATGAAGGTATGAAGAGAGTCACCATTTGAGGGGTGCCTGGTGTCTTTGCACTTTAACTAGCATCGCCATAGTTGGAAGTGTTGAAGCTCTACACGTCTCTGAACATGCTGTGTCAATGCTGTACGGATATGCTTTTTCTATCTCTTTTGAATCCAACACCTTGCCAAATTATATCAATCATGTCTTAGGAAGCCCGTCCCTTCCCGTGCATATATGTATGCAACGTAAGACAAAACAACCAACAAAAATGAATAATCAATACCATCCGCATGTTATTTGGAGGTGTGAGAGGGCGTTAAGAAGCCCATCCATACAATAAAAAAAAGCATAAATACTCGCACCAACATCAACATTCATATCCTAGTGTAAAGCCAAACATTTGCACCTTTTAAATGTTGAGAGGACCCAGCTTTTTGATTGGATGAGCAGGATCTTATTTTGGCTGTTTTGAATGGATCATCTAATCTAATAATATTATGAAGTTTGCTTTTGCCTATAAACCCCGAAACAGGGAAAGGAAAAGGATTGATGCCAAGCCTAGTTTCTGGTCTCAGATTACATTGCCAATAGGTTCTAAATTAACTGGTTCGTCCATTGGAAAAATGTCAACTAAATGGCTTGCAGGGAATTGGTTCAGGTTCTGCTTGCCTGGGTCCGAATTGATTAGCTTGCAGAAACCAGTTCTTTTTTTAGGCAGAGTTGTGATTTAATATGGTAATCTGCATGTGTGGCTCCCTTTGAAACCGTTCTACTAGGTAAGCATTCATGCCAGCACATCCCTAGTTTTTTGTGTTCTCCTTGAGTGACCAGTGTTGGTTTTAAATGGGTTTGGATTGGTTCATTACCTACCTGACCCGAATTTCTGTTCCCAGACGGGAGCGTATCGCCTGCCACAGTCATGCCCCACCAAAAAGTGCATGGCCCCACCTCCCATGTTTCACGCTGTAAAAATTCTGTGCATTAATTCTCATCGCAGGTGATTTCATCTCTTCCCAAACAGACCCCCTTTTTTTGTTTTGGTATGGCCACTTGGGCCTTGACAGGCATACTTGACGGGACCGCACTGTGGCGGGATAAGCAGGTGCGATTGGCACTGCACATGAGAGGATCTGACCCTTAAAGGATGATGCCTCAGCCACCCGAGCACCGCCCCAAACATACCTAGCCAAACAATTGCACAATCTACTGAGATCCATACCAGTAAAGAATGAGGCCTGGTATGTCACTCCTATATATATCTATCTATAAAGCCGCATAACTCTTTATGATTATCTATTTTGTTCTTATCATTTCACTTAATTTCAGTATGAGGAGCACTGCCTTAGATTCAGCAACTGTCTTTTTTTGCGCTAGGCATTATCTTGGTCTGGGGCTAAAAGCAAAGTAGCAGTCTATGATCCTCTCAAGTTTAGAGGCCAGGAGTCCACCATTAAATGGTTCCAACACAAAACATTAAGTAGGCCAAAATGAGCTTGAACATATAAAAACATTTAGTGGATAAGAACCTATGTTTTCCTCCCCCAACCCAAAAGAAGAAGAATATGTTCCCGGGGACTGAAGAGTTGCACAACTAAACCAAGTTTGGTTGACTTGGGACCCTACCAGCACCAAGACTACCAATGATTTAAATGACTCCAACAAGTCTACTAGCATGATAAGAATTTAGCAGTCATATCTGATACTTGATTAACATGGATACAAAGTTGTCTTAGGCTTGAAGCAGGTAAGAAGAAATGGGAAAGAGGGGTACTTATAATTTACATGTGATGGTCTTAGATTTCATAGATTACACCTAGCAAAAGTGATGCATTGGTGAATAGTTTTGACACTATGGTTGCTTCCACATTTCATTTCCCTAATAGGCTAAGCACAATCTTCGGCAGTAAAATGATTCAGGGAATAACATAAGGGAGCATTTCAGCATATTTCATAGATCCATATATTTGCGAATCCAAGTGGGGCTGTAAGGGGGTTGAGAGGTTAATGGTAAGCCGGTTCCAAACCCAAGTCTGTTGTCTCAACTACCAACACACAGACAATACAACCTAGCAAGCTGGCATCTAAGCATCCTCTATAGCAGGGTGTCCCTACAATGTTTCATATGGTATTTATAACATCTCATCTTGAACTGTCCTCAGAGAAGGTTGATGGATGAGGATGACTATTAAATAGGCCCATTAACATAAATTGGAAATTGTCCTCTGAGAAGGTTGATGGATGACTTATAGATTGAGTCCAATTATTTAAACAAGGTAGAGCACTGCAACCTATTTATTCTATTTCGAGAATAGCTATTGTAGAATTTTTTTTTTTGGTAATCAAGCATAACATATATTAGATTAAGGCTGGCCAAAACCCAAACCACACACAACAACACAATCAAGAGAGTCCTCTAACCAAACTAGAGGTGTAGATGACCAGTGGTTCTGAAAAACACAATAAAGAAAAACATAATAAAGCCTGAGGGATTTCAAGAAGAAAGCAATCCACTTGGAAATCAAACACATGCTATGTCTCCTACCGATTCTTAGATAACCCAATGGGAGAGGATTGCTGATAAAAAGGAGATCTAACCAAATGAAAGATACATGTGTTATCATTAGTATGAAATTAAACCATTCATGGATTAGTATGTTAAATAGTTGAGGTCAAGACTTATTACTGAATATGGCAAGGCCATATAATTGATGTTTCGATCTGATGCTGCTGTACTTAGAAATTGTAAGAAAAATGGGAGATGCCTCAAATGGCCCTGTTAAAGACCCTCTTAATCTCCGAAGGGAAGCTAATAGGCTGCCTGCCGGTTGGACAGGGTTGGCAGTTGATGTTTTGGTGACCCTATTAACAGCACACAAACCTGCATTGATGTGCGTCTCCTCTTGCACAGGTTGCCCATCAGCACACATCAATGTGCTATACACAGCTGTGCTAGAAGGGGATTAAGGAGATGCCTCCTCAACCATAGGCAGTGAGGCTACCATAACTCAAATCTACATAATACCTCCTAGACCACAAACTAGCTTAACTTATTTAATGATGAATCAGAACTTTACTAAGAGAAACATAAAAGAATACAGAAGAAAGTCAGGATGCAACTGCCCATTGAACAGATGTTATTAATGTTCAAACCACTCTTAATTTATGGTCCACATGGTTATGCAACACTTAAGAAGAGCCACCTCCTACAATGCTAAGCCGTGTCATAAAAAAATCTTGGAACTTTTAAAGGCTTTTTAGGTTTAATTAATGTTTCATAATTTAATCAAGAACTTCCAAGATACAACTACCAATAATTCATTTAAGAAAAAATGATTTACTTATCCCCCCCCCAAAAAAAAGAAGAAGTGCATGCATATAAATTTACATGATTAGGGAAGTTCATAAGCAAAAGAATTCAACTGGTGTTCCTTACATCTTCGATGCAAAAAGGTGCCTGGTTGTTCCTACTTGTGTACAGAAGAAAAACAACACTAACCTCTACATATTCACTCACACAAAAATAAAAACCTCTACTACTTACATAAGCTTTCTAATCTTCTCGTGCTGACCATGCGAATTTAAGTGATACAATAGCATCAAATATTTTTGTAACAGATGAAAGAACTAGAGTTGTAGCCATGAAAATCACTGTGGTTCCCCCTGATGACTTGGGTTCCTCTTGGAGATGGAGTAATCATAGGCATGAACCAAATATTTGTGGAATCGTCTGAGATCCAATATCACATTCTGGCCATCTAGATAGATCTTCTTAGTGAATTGCCAGCCCTTCTTAGTCACGCTCTTGGGATTTCTTATAACAGGATCATCCTCATCATAATTCCCATACAAAGAACTCTCTCTTGGAAGGATTTTATAGCCAAAATACTTAAGACCAAGCTTCATTGCAGGATCTCCATAATAAGTCTGTGCAGCCCAATCAGTGCCCAGTGGGATCACTTGGATGAAGACACAGCCAGGCCTCATGAAGAGGAAATGTGTCATGGCAGCACCATGGACACCAATCATAACATCACTAGCATTGAGAGCCCGATAAATCTTTGCCAGCTCCGTTGTCCTGTCTGGCCTCAACACTTTGACTTGAAATCCAATTTTCTCTGCCAATTCCACCATTGCATCCTCGTTGGTTATAGCTCTAGACCCATTTCGAGATAAGATAACTAGTTTCGGCTTCTTCCATGATTCTTCATTCTCTTCTTCCTTTTCTTCATATGGCAATGGCGATGGCGATGGTGATGGTGATAAAGATAATCTTTCTTTCAGTAATTGGGCGTCTCTTTCCTCATCTTGAATCAAACCACTTATCCGAGGCCAGTAAGCTTGGTCTAAAAGATTGCGGAAATCTCTAGTACTCTTGTTCCCCTGCATCAGGGAAGAATCCACTGTGAGGTCATCATGGATTCCAAGACCAACAATCGCTTCAGGGAAGCAATGGGTTCTTTGATCTCGATTGAAATCGATTGGGGGATAATCAGAGAGACGGGAGAGGATGTCACCATACTTAGTGACCCACCACCTACGGTAGTCGAGAATAACAAACACAACTTGCTTGCTCAAATGCTGAGAAGTAATATACAGAGGAATGATCCCATCATTGAACTCATGATAAACATTGCCAGTGTAGCCACCCGTTGAGAAGAAGATAGCAGGAACAGAGTGCCGAACTTCACATTCATGGTGATTCCTTAAGGGTTTTCTCTTCATTATAAGCTCTAGTTCAGCAATGGTGTCCATGATGCTCGTTTCCCATTTTCGGGTATACGGTTTGATATTTTCGTGCTGTAGTTCCTCTTCCTCTCCTGCTGCTTCTTCAAAAGGGGTTGAAGCAAAATAATTAACGAAGCCATTGTTGGTGGAATTATAGAGTAAGATTGAAGAAGCAGCAGATCGAGTCCTTATATCCCCTCTCATGAAACAGATATCAGAGCGAAAACCACTCCTGTCACAGAAAATGGTAGCTGTATTCATACCCAGAAAAGAAAAAGAATTAGAAAAGATAAAACAGGACCCAAATAATCAATAGTTGCAGTAGATTTGATAAAAAAATTATAGAAAAAAAAAAGTTACAATAGAGATTGAAGAACCAGGGAAGCACCTGTTTCTCTGTGAGCAATCAGACCATCGTATTCTAATCTAAGAGAATCTGATAAATGCAAGAAATCAAGCATTAAGAGAGAGAGAGAGAGACCCAACAAAGAAAAGCTAAAGAGAAGTCTGAGAATAAAAGAAAACTTACATAGGAGGGAAAGAGTGGCAGGATAGCTGAAGATGTGAGGAACCAGGACTAAACTGCAAGAAGCAAGTGAGAAGAGGAAGAGCAAAGGAAGCAGTTTAGGTCTTGTTCTCTTGCAATAACCAGCGTTTCCATACTCTAAAACAAGGGTTTGAGACTTTTCTTCATCGTCTCCAACTTCTCCATTCTTTCTCATATGATTATAACGGTGATGATGCACCATTTGTTGTTCTCTGCCTTCCTTCTGTTCTCTTCCCTTCTTTTTGGTTAGCTTTTTGAATTGTTGTGTCAAAACTTGAAGCCTGAAAACCACAGGGAGGGAAATAAAGCTTACATATCTCATCTCTGGTGAAGAGGAGAGGTAGTAATGGGTCTTTCTCTATGTGTGGCTTATTTCTGGTGTTCTTCTCTGGGTTCATGGAAGAAGAAATGAAGGGAGAAGGCTGGTTTTGGTTGAGTTGTGCTCTGAAGGCTGAACACAGTCAAATGCGTGCATCAGAGGAGAAGGGAAATGTAAGGTGAAAAGGCAAACTTCAAAAAGCTTACATCACTAAAATGTTGCTTCTTGATATGAATCCTATCATCTTAATCTTCTTACAGATTAAAAATACATTAATATGAGCAAAAGGAGAGCCGAAAATCCATCCTGATGCTCCTCAGGGAGTATCAAGATTGATGTACCTACAGCATAGGAAATCATCAAATGGCAACTGAATTCAGAAAATGCTGCAAGGAAGCCAGGTTGAGCCCATGCAGCTACTATAATCAATTCAATGCAGGTCTATTTTAAGGAAAGAAAAAAAGGCTTCCAAGTGTGATATGGTAAGGGCGCTCCTGACATGCCATTATAGGCCAAAAAAGAAGCTTGTATAGTAACTTATTAAAAAAAGAGAAACCGCGAATCTCGTGTGCTTTATCTTTCCCCAAGACCCAAATATTAAAAAAACGCAACAACAACAAATGTTCTGTGATGAAAAAATGTCTGTAATGTATATGGTGAATAATACGCCGCAACGTGTTGTATTAATGATAAAAACATCCAAAAAGTATTCAGTTGAAAAGTAGGATGTCCAAATAGAAACACCGAAGTCAAAAACACATCATGTGTCAATTAATGGACCTCCTACAGAGGTCTGTGTCAACACTGACAATCATTCTTAAACATAAAAAAAATTCAAAAGCGGCGACGTTGATTAAGGCATCAAAGCCACCTTTTGCGGGGTCGGCAAAGGCATAAACACCATACATTTTTTGCTTCTTTTATCAACCAGGCACAGTTGATGCTTGCATCCTTCTATCGAGGATTCCAGACAGAACACAAGGAAGAGAAGAGAGATCATACGATCAGGACTTTAAATGGGCCCAATAGGTACATTATCTCTGACCGTCGAATGAGTAATTGGGTCAACATATTGGATGGGTCATAGGCCCAAAGAGCCCATAGATGTTGACCCTCTATGATCTATTGATATATGCAGATTCTTATTATCTACCATGGATCATATTTTATAGAATCATGAGCTCTTTTTATATATATATATATATATAGTGAATATGAGCTCTAAAGACTATATCACCAATAAAAGCATTTCTCTACCCCAAAAAATAAAAAAAATAAATAATAAAAGCATTTGAATGAATGCACATGTGACATGTGGGTATTACCCAGGAAAAAAGAAAACTGCACATGTGGCTTGGGTCAGAGACACTTCCTCTAATGAAGGGGCAATTTTCAAAGAGAAGTCTTCAATTCTTTTTAATTGCATTATGATGGCATGGGTCTATGTCTCTAAGCATAATAATTCCATGATAGGTGGCGCAAATGAAGGGGGTTGGACCCACCATAGAGTGGGACACAGACAGAAGATCTAATCTTCTAGGTCAAATAATTGAACTGGTTCATTTTTATCTTTGTCTTGCATCCATAAGAATAAAATATATATAAAAAACCGAGTTTTTGTTAATCCAATTCTATTAAAATTTCGAACAAGGAGAGGTATCTATACATTTTGGAACATTGTCATCAGAACTGACCTAGATGTTGAATCTGCAAAGGGCATGGTCTAGGTCAGTCCATCTCAAATGGGTTGAACCAGGTCGATCCAGTGGTATCATTGGTGTTTTATGCAAGGTTTTTAATGAAGTCTCATCTAATCTGTCCGGTTCAGCCAGTTTAACACAAATCAGTCGGGACAACTGGTTTATTTTTGTTTCAATGAAATTGGGCCCTAGCCAGACTGGGTAGGGACACCATTTTAACTGACTAGTCCGGGTTTTATAATAATAGTATGGACTATTAGGCTCAATGGATAGAATTAAATTATGAAATTTTTATAATTAAAATTTAGATTTACCCTTTTCATTACCTCTGTAAGACAATATGAAATGCAGCTTTCAAAGTTGATCTCTCTCTCTCTCTCTCTCTCTCTCTCTCTCTAAATTGAAAGAATAATTGGATGAAATTGGGGCATGATATATGAACTTTTCTTTGGTAGCTAGGTAGATATCAGTTACAAGCAAATCCAAAACAGTTTGGACTTTGCATGGATAAAGACAAGACTAATAAAGTAAGGGAAGCATACATATTTTGGAATGATGTGTCATCTGACTTCACCGTTGGACAAGTAGACAGAGATCACATGAGTGTTGCCATTAGTTGCAAGGAGGGCCATCAGCTCCCCTATAGAGATTTTGTGTATACACTCTGGGCCCAACTTAAAGCTCTAGGAAAAAAAGAAAAAGAAAAAGAAAAAGAAAAAGAAAAAGAAAAGAGAGCCATTGGATCATGAATGGTTTAATGGCCAGTGTTCCAAGAAAACGACCCATGCTGGTTCTGACTCTTTTGAGTCTTCGACGGGTCTGAGAGGGAGGGCCCTGACCGTGACATCCTTTTTTTAATTTACTGATTTCATGAACAGCTACTTATTTCTTAAATTGACCAATCATTCTTCTCTCTCTCTCTCTCTCTCTCTCAACTTCTTCGTAGGTGAATCATTTTCAATCTTTAAAGAAGGTTTTCTGCTGCCTTCCTGCATATGGCGTGTGTCCTTTTCCTTTCCTCTTACCTTTATTCCATCTTTGAAGGGTCTACATGGCATGTGATGAAATCGTATGCGCCACGCCCCCTGATGGGACACTCGGGGGCGGAATCAATTCACTTTTTGGAGGTTTTTGATT
>JAOXJP010000003.1:15620080-15632056 GCA_025762735.1 Platanus orientalis | reverse complement strand
TACTGATTTATCTGCCCTTCTGGTGCCATTTTCACGGCTCTCACGAGATTCATTCTCACATAATCCAAGCCCTCTAAGGGTGGATTGTATCTGCTCCTCTTATCCAATGCTCCTCTCTGCACCTTGTTAGGGGACGGACACATCAGGGACCAACAAGAGATTCACTTTTTTTTTTTTTTGTTTGGGGGGGGGGGGTGACTTGTCAGGCTGATGTAACCGCACCACAATCCACCCTCACCCCTGTAGCCCTATCCAAGATTTGCTGTCCAGGACACCAGGTGACTTCACATGGAATAAAATGGGCAGGGGTTAGATGAAATATGAAATTCCCGTCCATTTTATTCCAAATAAAGCCACCTAGCTCCCCGGACTGGACAGGAAATCTGGCCCCAAACAAAATGCCTTTGGCTTTGGACGTGGACATCATATCCAAAATTTGGATTGCACAACTACATGCATCCAAACACACCCCTTACCAGTCCAAAACATGGAAGCCGCGTGTGCTGCCTAACCGTCTCTTATAAATAACCTGTCCTCTCGACCTCTCTCCATTTATTCGGCAGAGGAGAAACGTCCATAAGTTCCCTTCTCCTCTCCCTCTCGCAAACAACCTAAATCCTCCAGAGATCTCCCACTTTTCCCCAAAACTAAACAAAATCGATCACTGATTCATTTAAAGTCAGCTAGGAAGATTAAAATTTGTGATCGACCAATGGCGGACGTATACTGCTCCGACTGTAAGAAACACACGGAGGTGGTGTTCGACCACTCGGCCGGTGACACTGTCTGCTCCGAGTGCGGCCTTGTCCTTGAAGCTCACTCTATTGACGAGACCTCCGAATGGAGAACTTTCGCTAACGAGTCCGGTGACAACGATCCGGTACGTGTCGGCGGCCCCTCTAACCCTCTCCTCACCGACGGCGGCCTTTCCACCGTCATCTCCAAGCCCAACGGAGCTTCTGGTGACTTCCTTTCTTCTTCGCTCGGCCGATGGCAGAATCGCGGTTCTAATCCCGATCGATCTCTCATACTCGCTTTCAAAACCATCGGTACCATGTCAGACAGGTGCTTAATTTTTACGCAGTTTTTAAAATATCTCTGTTTTAACCCTAATATGGTTCAAAGGATTTTTTTTTTGTTGTTGAGGTCTAGGATTATTTTCTGTTTTTCTTTTATCTTGTAATCTCTAGTTCTTGTCCACTATCCATTGCTTCTAATTTTGCCTCTATTGATTTGATTTTTGGGTTATTCTCTGACAATTGAAAGCGACTACTGATTACTAGAGGAATCCGGCTTATATTGATTGGGTGGTCGTTGATTTTGAAATTTTGGGTATTTGTTTTCTCTTTGATATTGTGGTGTTTGATTTTCTGCATGGGTTCCGTTTGGACGGGATCCAATTTATCAATAGGACTCCCAACCTCATCAGCATTGGCGAATTTCCTTTTCTTTGCGTTAGTTTTCGACGCGTATACCATGACTGCGTGTGTTTGGTAAACATCTATGAATGTCTTTCGTAAATTACTTAAATAATAATAAAGATGCTAATGAAAAAAAACTTTAGGGGTGTTAAGTTTTCCAATGATGTCCCGTTCCTAATAGCTATTGATTTCAATGTCTTTATTATATACTATGGATGAATAAGTTCGTTTTATCTTGTTATAGTTCACATTTTCATAAAATTAAGCCATTACAAACGTAACTGACGCGATGAACAATTTGTTTTTCAGGCTGGGCCTTGTTGCGACAATAAAGGTACGTTATTTACTTATTGTCATCACATTTGGAGTTTCTATTGTGAAAGAATAGCATTTTTTGCAGGGTCAGCATATATACCAAGTCAATAAAATTTAATAGTTGAGGGCAATGGCTTTGTTGAGTGTTATTGGGATTGTAGTGATAAAATTTGATAAGAACTGAAATTAACTCAATAGCGCCTTAACCCAACCATTTGGGATCAGCTACACAGGTCTTGTTCCCCCATTCCACTCTTTCCACTGAGATATATTTCGGTAACTTATAAGTCATCAACTCTTTTCCCATTACCTTGATCTGTGTTCTTTTTGGCCATCTTTTTTTAGGGCCATTAACTTGCACCATATTGTGTCTTCTCACTAGTATATTTGTTGATCTTCATTAAAAATGTTCAAACCATCTCAATTGACTTTCACTCATCTTGACTCCTATGGGTGCTACTTTATGTTCCTAAAAATGATTTATTTATTCTTTTAAGTTTATTCTATCTTGGGTGGCTGCTCATCCATCTCAAGTGCGTTTTTTCTATGGACTAGGGTTGCAATTTGAGTGGGTTGGCTTCATTTGAGGCCAACTAAAACCCAATCCTAACAAGAGAACGGCCAACCCAAGCTCAAGACAGCCTCTGCAGCTTCTGAAGCCAAGCTACAATTTTCAATTCCTTGCATAATTTGGGCACGAGTCCAGTCAAGTTGTGTTAGCAATGTATCTCTCATCACACCCATAAATCAGCAGCTCTAGGTTTGTCACTGTTGGACATTTTGGTTTTTCTTGTAAGAGATACACCCTGTAATTACTGGGTAGCTTGGTTACCTACAACTGGCAAGCAGCCACTTTGTGCAAAAAGTCATAGGTTAGGTCTGTTTCCCGTCCACCCCTCCCAACACCCTGTAATTACTGGACCAGTGGTCCAGTACTGGGTAATGAAAAAAAAGAGTGTGGTTACCTACAAAATCACAAGTATTAATGCATGTTGATGACTACGACCATAAATCATGCATGGCACTTTGATTATCTGTAACTTCATTAAAGTATCATGTAAGCACCCACTTAAATACAAATATATACTAGTTTATGTTATGCTTGAGGCCTCAATCAAAACACAACCCAAACCAACCTAGGTAGGATTTATAATTTTTAAACCCAAGCCCAACTCAAGGTCCGAACATCTTTGCTCAAGTCAAACTAAAGTTTGGGTTGGTACATCGGGTTTGGGTGAGCCCATGCACCCGTAGTATGGACGTTTTGTTTCTTGATTGCCTAACATTCTGTTCCATAAAGATAGGATGGTCTTATAATTGTCTTGTGATTTTTCCTTTCAATCGATTGGTATGTATTGATACCTCAACAATAGGAGCACTTCTTCATTTCATTCACTCTACTATAATTCTATGGTTAACATCCTCTTTAATTTCTCCTTATTAACCCTGATGAAACTAATAATTTTATTTTAGCATACTGACTGATCTTTCTTTTAGGATTGTGGTTATTTGTTTGTTTGTGTGTGTGCGTGTATCTGTGTGGGTTGCTTTGCCTCATATTACTTGTATTTTATGATCATGCATATTTGGATTTACAAGTCACTGTTTTCTGGTTTCGTTTTTGCCTATTTTCGTGTATAGATAGATAGATAGAAAGAAGTATGGGATATCAGTGTTGAGCAAGAGTTCATATGAATATCCATCATAACATTCTAAATCTACTGAAATACTTATTCACATTGTTTTTTTTTGGGTTCATGAAGGTCAAAGATAATACTTTATTCATTGCATTGACACCATGCATGTTTTCGTGGGATGGTCAATCTGGAATGTCCCATGATTGGCCACAGCCCTAGAGATACTTATTCTCATTGTTTTTTTTTTGGGTTCACGAAGGTCAAAGATAATACTTTATTCTTTGCATTGACACCATGCATGTTTCGTGGGATAGTCAATCTGGAATGTCCCATGATTGGCCACAGCTCTAGAGTCACACCATTGGACAATATTTATTGTCCAATCGATGAAGTTTACCAATTGATCCTGGGCTGTCTTTTAACATTCTAAAGCTACTGAAATACTTATTCACATTGTTTTTATTTTTAGGGTTCATGAAGGTCAAAGATAATACTTTATTCGTTGCATTGACACCATTCATGTTTTCGTGGGATAGTCAATCTGGAATGTCCCATGATTGGCCACAGCCCTAGAGTCACATCATTGGATAATATTTCTTGTCCAATCGATGAAGTTTACCAATTGATCCTGGTCTATCTTTTTTCCTTTGTAGCATTAAAATGAAGTTTTTTGATAGTAAAACTATTAAAACTTTTGGGAAGGTGTCATTTTGGATTGTAGCCCATTCAAAAGGTTCCCTAACATTTGGATAGCTTAATGAACACGTGTTCCATCCAAATCAGCCAGGGCCCATTTGGACCCTCTAGAATCAAGGTTCTTAACTTGATATTTTGTATCTTATCCTATGGTGTGAGTTTAACGCTGTGGAAAACCGAAGAGCTGGCCTTGCATTTTGACAAATGGGAATGAATTTCTAACATTAGAAGAAGTATTGAATTGTATTTATCGTTCATGAAATTAGGGTTGCAATGTGTCAGGTTCCAAGTTAGGTTGACAATTGATGTAAGAGCTAAGAGCTCAACTTAAACTTAACTCATTTATTAATCAAGTAAAAATGTGATAAAGGACCAAAAAGGAATGATCTACTACTCTGATACCAAAATGATGTAGGACCAAGGGGAATTTGAAGATTTGGGTAGGAATAAAACTTTAATGTGTAAAACATGGGTTTAATGATGGTTTATAATGGTCGGGTTTTAGGATGAAAGAAATAACTGGGTTGTATTATGAATTAAGAACAAAAAAGTGTAATAGAGAAATCTTCTGTAAAATAAAGAGAACAAAAAAGAATAATATAGAAGGAGAAGATGATCAACTAGAATCACACTAGTTGCTGCCTGGGCAATCACACATAGGGTTCAAGGCAGTCATACTTTGAGTTGGAGGCAATCACAAATCCAAGAGCTAACAATTAGCTTCATTCATTTTTTATTCAATAATTAATATAATTTTGATTTACAAGATGTGTATATATATTTATAGCCATCTCGCAGTCCTTCATGATGCCAGAATTGGAGGTTCGATTCCTGCCTATCCCATTTGTTGATCGTCAGTATAGGAAGGCCAACCGAGTGAAACTCGTTCTTTATTTTGTTTTAATGAATAATGTTTTTATTAAAAAGATGAATCGGGAAGAGGAGAAAAGAGTACAACGACCATAGAGGTCAAAAGGGGGGAGAAAACAGAATATACATAAGATACAAGTCTTAGGCTTAGGCTACATAGAAGATTCTGTGACCATAGAATATTTACTGGTTTTTTTTTTTTTTTAAAGCTTCAATCTCTGTTTTTTTGGTAATAGTTTCTTCTGTTAATATGTTCCCTCTCTTCTACTAAATGAAAAAGAAAAAGAAAAATTCAATATACGACCATAGGTCTTCGTAAACTTCTCTCTAACCATTTGAGTAATCTGATTAACGTGGTCTTTCAAAGTGGTCAGACTTGTTACTCTAGCCTATCAGGTGCTTTTTTTGTGTTGATACATGCCTGTGTAGGCGTGCAATTGATTGACACATGATGTAATTTTGAATTTGATGTCTCTTTTTTTACACCTGAACACTTTTTTGAACCCTGAACACATGTGTCAGCTTATAATTCACCATAAATACTACAAACACCTCATCATCATAGAACAGTCTCTTTTATTTTTTTTTTTAATGGAATTTGAGGGGGGGAAGCACTACGTGGTTCTGTCACTGGCAACATGTGTCAGCTTATAATTCACCATAAACACTAGAGACACTTTGTCATCACAGAACATTTTCTTTTCTTTTTTTTTTAAAGAAATCTGAGGGTTCCCATGGCTCCGCCACTGCTTGCATGGTTCGCATGAGAGTCCCTTATGCAGACCGGCACTGTTTGAGAAAATCAAAGCTGACCATGGGGGACTGACCCTAGCTACATATACACACACACACACATTGTGCTTCCAATTCCCACTCTTAACTGGACTTTCTAAAAAGTTATAAAACCCTAAAAATTCAATTCTTGTCACAAAGTATTTTGGCCATAACTTTCCAAATCATATTGGATTAGCAAGTTCTTGGACTCATTGGAAAGGTAATTGAATAACCAAAATCATATCAAATGGGTAACTTTTGACCCACTAAGATAAATTTCAAGGATAACTAATGCAAATGGAGCTTTCACTTTCTTAAAAACTAGTAAAAGACCTATTCTATGTAGAAATAAATAAAAACCTCCTAAACTGATTGGCAAGAAAAACCTAGATTAATATAAAACTAACAAAATTCTAAAAATATTGCCATACAAAAATATTAAACCCAAAATGCATTTACCTAAACCCATCAAATTTGAGTATAAGCTGTTTTTGGTTTCACATTGTGGGTGAAGAATAGCTATCCCTACATATAATGGAAAACCTAAAATAATTCATATGGCTGTTACTGATTGGCTTCAGGCATGACTGTCTATTTCTTGTTTTTATTCTCTATTGCACAATCTGTTCACCACTTGAACCTGAAGTTGGCCTCTTTCCAGCTTTAACAGTTGGTTTAAAATGGTTCCACAACCTAAAGTTGTACTGCACTCTGATCATGGGGATTTTGGGTTCAGCACTAGTGGTTTTTTTTTTTAAATACCTAAACCCCTTCTTGAGTCTCGTCTACCCTCGCTTTACTCAAGGAATCAAACTTTGGTTGTGCAAACTTTGGTCCCCATGGAAGTGAAATTAATTTGTGGAGGTTTGTGGAAGTCCATGGGGAAGTTATGAAGTAATGGGAATTTTAGATGTTAGAATATGCACTACACACCTGGGAATAATAATAATAATTATTATTATTATTCTTATTATAACTATGTATATGGTCTAAGATCATTTTTCTTGTGACATACATTAGTGCACGTGATTGGATCATTAAGAATATAGAAATTTTAAAAAGAATATAGTATAGCAATAAGTCCACATAGAGTTAGGAAATGATAAAAAAAATTCACACTAAGGTAATGTCAAAGCTATACTGCAAATCCAGAGTTTTATAGAAACGTTGGAAGAATCTAGTAAGTTGTGGAAGTATATTGTAAATGATGGCAATCTTAAGAGTACTGTTCTGCCTCTTTGGCTGATAATTCTGTTATTTGATTTGAAGGATCGTGCAAATGAGATATATAAGAAGGTGGAAGACCAAAAGTCTATAAGAGGAAGAAATCAGGATGCAATTTTGGCTGCTTGCTTGTACATTGCTTGCCGACAAGAAGACAAACCTCGCACTGTAAAGGGTACAGCTTAAGCTTCCTTAACATCTGGGTGCTTCCTGATTTATCTTTGTCAATGTGTATGAGCTTCCTGAACCTGTGGATTTCAACTAGAAATTTGCTCTGTTGCCAATGGAGCCACAAAGAAGGAAATTGGCCGGGCAAAAGAATATATCGTGAAACTACTGGAGGTAGAGATGGGTCAGTCAATGGAGATGGGAACCATACATGCTGGGGATTTTCTGGTGAGTTTGTTACCGAACTAACACAGGTTAATGGTTTTTCTCTTTCTGTCAGTTGCATCTGTTACGTTCATTTGTTTCTAGATGTTATGATGTTGGAATTTTCAGATTCATATACCACCATTGACATCAATCTGACCTTAATATGCAGAGGCGTTTTTGCTCCCATCTGGGTATGACCAACCAAGCAGTTAAAGCTGCCCAAGAAGCTGTTCAAAAGTCAGAAGAGCTGGACATAAGGTAATTCTGGTTTTCTCTTGTGCTGGACATTAGGTAATTCTGGTTTTCTCTTGTACTGGACATAAGTTTTGTATCAGTCGGGATATTTTTTTTCTTTCCCTTGTTTATGTTTATATTTTCATGTTTGCACCTTCGGGCTCCATTGCCTCCATTCGTCCTCGAATTATCCATAGCTTGAAATTTGGGTTGTGTAGGATAAGGAACACAGCACCCACTTTCACTTGGAACTTCTTGGTCTTGTTCTTGCTGTCTAACCAGCACTCTCCGCCAATTCACCTTCTATCTGCTTGCTCAGCTCTGATAATTGTTATTTGGGGAGAAGGGTTCCCTTCACATGGCATTGGATTGTAACAGCTGGAAGGAATTGTTAAATGATGACATTTTTTTGGGTATTTTTTTCTTTATCTTAAAATAAACAAAGAAAAAAAGGAAGCAGAAAGGTAGCTTTTTAAGGGGGTATCTGGACTCTCATTCAATCCGAATTCCGAAGTCTTCCTTCAATATGGTCTCTTTTCCAGATACTCGTTGCATTTCCCGGTTGCGATAATAGAAGTCTCAGATATTTTTTTCCCCCCTGATTGCAGGAGGAGCCCAATATCAGTGGCAGCAGCTGTTATTTACATCATAACTCAGCTATCAGACGATAAGAAGCTTCTTAGAGGTTCAAAAATCTTCATCATTGTATTACATATATGCAACATCTTATTAACAACACTCATGTATCTAATTATAACACTTGTGCTGCAGATATTTCGCTTGCAACTGGAGTAGCAGAAGGCACCATCAGAAATTCTTACAAAGACCTTTATCCGTATGCTTCGAGGCTGATACCGAATTGGTTTGCCAAGGAGGACGACCTTAGGAACCTCTGCAGCCCTTGAAAAAGTCTAAAATAACTGTTGACCATAACAACGGTATCGGTAGAACTAAGACTATTCATCATGTTTTAGACCATTTTTTGTTGCCACCTTTGAAAGTTAAAAAGACCTTGGATCTTTTTATTCTTTTCGTTTCATTGTCTACATGGATCTCAGTTACATCCTATTCTGCTTAATCTTGTGATTTTGCCGAAATCAAATATAAGTTTGGAAGACGCCAGGGCAAATAGTTGTCATCGTCAATGATCATCACTTCCTTATTATTATTATTTACTTTCCTATTCTTTGTGTTTTGTAATTATTAAAAAAAATTTCGTATAAGGCTCCAATACAAACTTATTTGTTTTATTTTTCTATTTGAAATTATAAAGGAATGCCTATTTGATACATTGATTTAGTCGTATTATTAAACAGTGTCAATCTTAAGCTATGGGAGTGATTGGTTCTATTGTATAGATCTACTAGGGTTGTTGATAGCCAAGCCAGTTCTCCCTAAATCCTTCCCATATGTAAGAATCCAGTTTGTGCCTGGAGTAGGGTTGCAAGTTATCCGAAAAATGTCTCTGTACCATCCACATCCAATCCGAAATAAGTTGATCCGGTCTGTTAATAAAAATATCCGTTTATATCAGATTGGATAAGGACATGTATTGATCTGATCCATTAAATATCCCATCCATAGGACTTAAAACTAATCCCAGAGTCTTAAATAGCCTAATAACTAAATCCATAAAATACATAAATTCTTGACTTTTGTAAATGTTTTCTCCCTGTCCATGGAAGGACTCACAAGTATCATCACAACTACACCACAGCGGTGGAAGTTTACACCCACCACATAGGAGAAGAGATGGTGTTTTGCTCCAGCCGACATTATTGTCAGGCCATACGACATTGGAGATCTTGGCGAGGATAGAAATGGATTAGAGAAGACTTCATGGCAACGATGAAGAGACATCTATGGAATTGTCTATTTTTTTCTGGATTTCCGAAATCCGGGTTAGTTAAACGGTTAAAATATAGATATAGTTTTTATTATCCATTAGTTATTGGATAAGGTACGGATATGCTCATATCCGGTCTAAATCCAATCTGTTTGCAGCCCTAGCCTAGAATCTGGAATATTATGACCCATTCTCTCGATGGTAGGGTTATGTATTTTGGTTCTAATAGAGATCCCGGGGTTATGTATTCAGCACTGATGTGCCTGCCCCCTGACAGGGAGTGGAGGTTAGCATTAGTTAAGGGGAGTGGACACAATCCTCTTTGTTGGCCATTGGGTTGTTAACATTAATATTCAAGTCTAATATGGTAGTCTACTCTTGAGACATTTTTGTCAAGGGAGTAGTGAGCCCTACAAATATTCATTGATCTAATATATGTATATGGTAATTTTTACATGTGGTAAATGTATTAATAATCATCGAACAAAGAGGGTATCCTGCAGTGCTTTTACTGTAGCGAAACTGAAGTAGCAGGGCAATGGGTGACACGTGAGCTGATAAAGTGAAAAAATACCCAGCATTGATTCACTTTTTGTGGTGGTTCACTTTTTCTGCTCATGTGTCACCCGGTGCTTCAGTTTTGCTACAGTAAAAGTGTTCCAGGAAATCTGTTTGATTATCAAATGGAAACAGTTTCGCAAGATGGGAGCAAATGTCCTGTTCAGGTTTTGGTGTCCAAATATTTCGAAGATCTAAGGCCCTGTTTGGTTGCCTTGAATTTAAGGGTGAACAAGGGCCCGGGCTGGCCCGAACTCAGCCCAAAATTTGGCCTAAAAAAGCTTGGCCCAAGTTGAAGGCCCTAAACTTTATTAGGGTGGGGCTCGGACTTACATCAGTCCAGCCCAAGGCCCGGCCCAAGGCCTGAACTTATATATTATAGTTTTTATATTTATTTGTATTTTTAAACTGCATAGCACAGCCACACACATAAAAGCCCGAACTTATAAATTATATTTGTTTTATATATATTAGTATTTTTATATTACGTAGCACACACACAAAATTAACAAACTTAAATCCATAGCTTAGTTGGTAGAGTGTAGATACGGTAGTGTTTAATTTAGATATGCTTTGAGTTCAATACTTATTATGGGTAAACTTTTTCCTTTGGATGAGGAAATATGGACTGGCTCGAAGCTTGACAAAATAATTTGGGTTAGACTTGGACCTAGATATTTATAAAAATTTGGGCCCAGGCCTGACCTAAGCCCAATAGGAATATAACAGGTGGCCCAGCTTGAGCTTGGCCCATGCTTATCCCTATTTGAATTGAATAGAAAAGGATAGAAAAGAAAATATTGGAAAATTACACGTGAAAAGAAAAAAACTGTAATTTTTTTTTATCCTTTTTTCTATGACTGTTAAAAGAAAAACTTGTATTACAATTTTCACGTGAAATGGAGATTTTGAGGCAAGAGTTGTGTGAAAATAATATGGTAAGAATATGAAAAAGGAAGAAAATTGTCAGGAAGGTATGTGAGAAAAATTTGAAACTTGAGGAATTCTGGTTATTGGCAACCAAACCACTTGAAAATGATTTTCCGTAGAAAGTTTAGCTAAGAATCATGAGAAAATCAACTTTTCATAGCAACCAGACAGGAGCCTAAAAGAAATTAATTAGTGCATACATAGAATTTATTTATAGGAGAAAATTAATCACTTACAATGCTAAACAAATCATATCCGTTTTCAACGAAAACATAGACTTCAAATAAGCTAGAACCAGAAGCAAATGAAAATGTGCAAAGAAAAACTTCAAAATATGATGCAAGAACATGGGTTACTCCTGCATTTAGGAAAATGGCTTTTCATCATCTTTCTATTCTCTCAAGGAATTGAATCACGGTATTCAAGCCATAGGAGCTCTGCCAAGGTTTAAAACCAGACACAATGGGTGAGAGCGCTTAACCCTGACCCATGTTCACTGTTAAAATTGTTGAATGGCCATTGCGGTGAAATTTTATGGTTTTCCCTCTTTTTTATTATTTTATATTGAAAATACATATATCACAAGGAATTTAATTTGGACTCCCCTCAGTTTACAGATTGTAGTAAAAATGCATTTTTTTAATTAATATTTTACATAGATAAAGCTTTAAATTTTGTTTTCTATCGCCCTTGATGAAAATCTAATTCAGCAAAATACAGAGGGAATTCGTTTTCCATTTCTCCTCCTTTGTAACAGTTTAGACTCCCCTTACTCCTCACAAAGATTTTTCAGTAGCGGGGTTCATAGCTTATAAAAGTGGATTGTCAAAATGTTAGACAACTTCAAAATCCATATGACACTGCTCTTTCATTGCTTGATACTCATTTAAGTTATGGTTGATCAGATGGTTAGGAACGTAAATGCACTGTCATATTTCATATCCAATCTGGAGGGTGTCCCAACATTTTGCACTAAAAATTAGGTGAGAACGAATCTTGTGAGAACTGTGAAAACGGCATCAGGGTATGGGACACATCAGCGCCGAAAAGTGATAAGTGCCCCCCAAAAAGTGCAAATCACTTTTTGATACTGATG
>JAOXJP010000003.1:15606968-15619980 GCA_025762735.1 Platanus orientalis | reverse complement strand
AAAATAAGTGAAAATGGCATTTGGTAACTTTGCTTTCTCTTCCCGGATTCCACTCCCAAATTCGGTTTGGGAGTGGAATTTTGGAAGCTGAAAAAAATAGCTTCTCTAATTCCTACTCCCGATTCTCGTTTTTTTTTCCTACTCATCTTGTTACATCTTTATCATCATCTTTAAACATTTTCATCATTTTCATTATTTTCATCAAGATTTCAATTTCTCTTCTCTACCGAACCAAACATGTTTCTCATATTGGAATTCACTCCAAAGAATGCATTCTTAGTGGAATCAAGAATAGGAATTGGGGGATGAAATTTGGGTGAGTTACCAAACTCAGCCTTAGTGTCTAAGAAGGATGGTGCAGATAACATAAAAGATTATAGACCTATGGTGGGGTGTATTTGTAAGATGATCTCCAAAGCGCTTGCATATAGACTTAAAAGAGATTCTTCGTTCAATCTTTTCAAACAATTAAAGGGCTTTCCTAAAGGATAGTTCGACTATAAATGGATTTCTTTGTGCTAATGTGTGTGTTGATTCAAGATACAGATCAGGTATTTTTGGTATTTGTTTTTGCAAATTTGATATGGAGAAGACCTAGGAAGAATGGATACTTCAAAAACCTCGGTGTGTCCGTGTTCAACACGTGTTGGATATGGACACTCTTAGGATACTTTTGCGTGGGTGTCCCAAGCGTATCAAAGAATAAAAGAAAATAAAAAAAAATTTAGACACATCAGGGACACGGCTAGGACACGTCAAGATACTTCTAGGATACGACAAGTAGGGAGTTTTTGGTAAAATGACTTGAAAAATGGGTTAACTAAAGAAATACAAAAAAGCAGGGTATTATAGTAAATACAATTAAAAATGAAATAAGAAGGGAAACAGGAGGCCATTGGGTTGCAAAATCGACGACCCCAACCCTATGATAAGAGAGAAGGGGGGAAGAGGAAAAGAGAAGAAGAAGGGAAAAAACAGATTGGAGGAAGAAAAAACATAACATTTGCTTAAGCCTTCATGTAAATTAGGGCTTCTATTTCTTGGTTATCTAATCTCAAGTTGAGTTCTTTTTTCTTCGTCTTCTACTTTTCTTTCATCAACACGTTTTTTGGTTTAGGGAATGAACTTTTATGGATTTCTATTGTCCTCTCCTTGATTTTTTTTTTAGGGTTTGTTAGACATTTACACAACCATCTCAAAGCCAAAGTTGGTCGAGAGTAATCTTCTACTACAAATTGATTCACACTCTGTTACTTGTTATTTATTTTTTAAACATAAAATCTAGTTAAAAATATTAATTAATTGTCATATCCATGTTGTATTGTAACTTAACTTTTGCAAGAATTTTCGTGTCGCTGTGTCTGTATCGTATCACACCCTTGTCCCATGTTAGTGTCCGTGCTTCCTAGGAGAAGACATATGATTATGTCAATTGGGGTTTCCTTGATTGTAAGCTAAGGGGATGGGATTTGGGGTTAGATGGAGGGATTGAATGAGAATATGTCTTGGATCAGTTTCATTTTCTGTTCTTAACTTTTCACTAATGGCACTCTATTAGGTTTCTTCAATAGCTCAAGAGGTTTAGAACAAGGGGACCCACTATCCTTCTTTTTCTCCATTGGATAATTGGGGCTCTTGTCGAGGGCAGTTGAAGGTGTAATGTTTGAGGGTTCACTGTGAGCCATACGACTAGTTATCTCTCATCTTCAGTTTGCAGATGACACTTTAGTATGTCACAATGATTCACAGAGTTAGATCTGAATGCTTAGATGTGTGCTGAGATTTTCAAAGCATTCTAGGGCCTAAGGTTGAATTTTGTAAAGAGCATTATCTATGGGGTGGGGAATAGGGCGCATCATCTTGAAGACCTTGCCATAAGGATGTAAGGTGGGGCAGCTGCCAGCTACTTTTCTTGGCTTTCCCCTAAAAGGATTTTTTGAAAGGGAAGGGTATATGGATTATGGAATGCAGCTGTAGAAAGAGTTCAAAAAAGGTTATCATGCTAGAAAGGATCTAATTTATCTAAATGAGGGAAATTAACTCGTCTTAAGGCCTCCTTGATGAGTATTCCATCTACTTTCAAACCCTTTTTGGGGCTTTATATTTCTGTGGCCAAGAAATTAGAATAGATCTAGTTTTTTTTTTTGTGTGTGTGGATTATTTGGAGAATTAAGCTAGTAGGGAAGCAAGGAATCCAAGGGAAAAGTAAAAGAAACAGAAGAAGAAGAAAGATGGAGGAGAAGTATGTACCTGTGGGAAAACCCTACCCACAAATCCTCGGAAAGACCCTATCCAAGTCAAACCTTGGCACAAAGAACTTGAATGAGCAATCTCTCAAATCGTGTGGAGAAGAAAATCAGTCTTTTTATTCCATAAAGCATGTCACAATGGAGAATCATCTTATTTAAAGACAAAAAATAAGAAAACTTAGAAACTTACATTTCCTAAAAGACTTCTAAAAAAAATAGAAACCCAAGAGAGCCAAATTGTGGGTTCTTTCCCTTGGTCAACCAGGACTTAAATAGACTCTAGTATATGCTGCCAAAAACACCCAAAGCAAAAATTTATAATGACATCTATGTCCTATCCTAATAACTCATAAAACATTAATTAAAATAGCAAAAACACTCTAAGAAAGACTGAAACTGTAACAAAACTCCTCTCATGATGTAGTAAAGGTGTTCCCTCATGTGCCTTCTTGCGTGGACACCACCAAGCCAAGGAAGTGGGCCCTACATGACTCTACATACAATTTGACTCTAGAAGTCTCCAAATCAGCTCCAGCGTGACATGTGGCCCTCTTTAAGCATCCTAATTGATCCAAAGGGTCTAGAGACCTCTCCTCCTACGCTGGTAATGTTAGAAGCTGCCACATGACATGATGTCCTCATCACAAAGCATGGCTGGTCTTATGAAATCTTTTCAATTTGATGTCTATTTTTCAGTCACATAATACTGTTGAAGCACATCTCCACTTCATCCACCCCACTTTAGTCCATTGGCTACATTATCTTTAATCAGTCCCTCTTTATAGTGATGATAGTCTTGAGCCACCTCGTAACTCCACATGGTATTGAGATGGTGATGATGGTTTTGAACTTCTTGAGACTTTTGTTGTAGTTCTGATGAATGGAGAGTGATATCTTTTATATGTGGAGAATGATTGTCTGTGATTAAAAATCTCTATAGGCATGTGAAAAATTGACACATGATATGTTTTTGATTTCGGTGCCTTTTGTTTTTTGGACACCTACTTTTTCAACTGAGCACTTTCTTGGACCCCAAAACAGTAAGTGTTAGCTTATAGTTCATAACAGAGATTCACACTTTTTCATCACAGAACATTGGTTTCCATTATACTTCTGTCATTTTTTGGGCTTATGGCCATTGAATATCTACTATGGCTCTCTTTGGCATACAATCTTGGATCGTGATCTAGTGTTAGATTGCGATCTAATTTCAAAACCCATTCATTTGGCATCCGATCTATGTTGAAATTTTTTGATCAAGTTTGGATTTTAGCCTTACTTACGATCGTGTTGAAAAGCTCAATCCACAAATCCAAGGATCACGATAGAGTTAAAAGGTGCCGAATACTCAAGTTCACGTGTTGAAAGTTTGGGACATTTATGTAATTTTACAAATAAAACATAAAACCTCTTTTATTCTTCATTTTTTATTGCTCTTTCGTTCGGCAAACACCTAGGGTTGGACTCGTCTTCAACTAATTGTCATCCTCAGCAATTTCTTTTGATAAAAATCAGCAAATTAACCAAAATCAAATAGGAGTTGCAGGTTAAGCAGCAATTTCAATGCTTTTTTATGTGGGGATGAAGCCTCCAAGAGGCCATGGTTGGGGTGGATTTAAAGGCTGGAGTGATGGAGGGAGAAGGAGAGGGACAGGCAGAGGAGGTGGCGGAAGAGGTGGGGATGGTGGCTGGATAGGTGGAGGTTGCCTGTTATTTTCACATTTGCAACCTGCGGCAGCCAAGCTAGCCAATTTGCGAAGGGTAGACACAGATTGAATGCAAACAGAGTGGCTAGCTAACCTACAAACCAGGCCATAGCAGAAGCAAACAGATTTGCCAGCTTGAAGCGATTTTGGAGAGCTTAGGCTTAGAGATAGATTGCATGGATAAGGTATTAAACAAGCACGCACAACACTTGGCCCTCAATTACTATCCACCGTGTCCAACCTGATTACTTTTGGATTGCCTGCCCATTCTGATCATCATTCTTCTTCAAGATGACGTGTCTGGTTTATGGGTCCTCAGATATGGCAAGTGGGTTGCCATCAACCCCATTAACCAAGAAAACAAATTACCAATGCTTTCATATTCAACCTCGGTGATGAAATTTAGGTGAAACAAGCAATATAGACAATAAATACCATCTTGATTCTTTCTTATTTATATATACCATTGTCTGTTTATTTCTTGAAAGTCGCATCGCATTCTTACTCAATGGAAGATTTAGATAGGTTGCAAATGTGGAAATATCAAATTAACAACCACCACCTGGTTTGCAGGTCCTCAGTAACATTGTGGTGGTTGTTTGTTATTTTCACGTTTGCAACCTGCGGCAGCCAAGCTAACTAGTCTGTTTGCTTCTGCCATGCCATGTTGTAATTTCTTATGTTTGTCTTGTTCTTTTTCTATGTTTAATCCTTTGGTGTAGGTATTTTTTTACAAGTCAGAGTGAAATAAGCATGATGCTTTCCTGTTCAGAATAACCTAATCTGCAGTTTGGTTTGATTTACATGGGTTGCCAATTTTTTTTTTTAATATATATGAGGAGATTTTACCTAACACAAAAAAAAAAATAGTGTTGAAGATCGAACTTTTGTTTTGGTAATAACTGAAGATTGAAGTTGATAAATGATAATACACTTGGGCAATGATTACCCCATACCTTTGATGTCCAATATTAACTTATTGGACCAGCATAATTCCTTCTCCCATTGGAAGATCTTACTTGGTTTCAATCTTTCCTTCTTTTTTCTTTTTAAATTATGTATATAATAGATGAGTTTGCAATCTTGTGATCGCATGCCAAACATAAAATTTTCATTTCAATCTATAGATTGTATTCTAAAAGCATTATAGCCAAACAATTGCCAGAATCTGATCCATTGATCAACTTGATTGCAATCTATTGATTTGATCACTGGATCACAATCATATGTTCCAAGATTGCATGCCAAAGACAGCCTATGTGTAACATTGGAAATTATGAATTTTTGGTTTGTATTTTAATACATTTCCTTGGTATGGATCATTTTCTAATATGGGCGTATTCTTTATAATGTAGTGTTTTTTTTTTTATCATTTCCCAACTCTTAGTGTTTCAGACATGTGCAAATAGCAGTTATAAGAGTATCTATTTTTTATAACCATTATAAATGGTTGTTTTCTTATATCTTGTCCTTCAGTGTGTAGTTCTTATTCTATAACATTTTCTGAAGTTTCCATTCTGTTTTCATAACTTTTACTGATATTTCTATAGAATTATGGATTTGTGGATTGTATTTTTATACATTTCTTTGATGTGGATGTTTCTTTATTATTTCCAAACTGAGAATCTACTACTTGTAGTTTTTTTCTTTAAATTATTTCCTACTTTTTAGTGTTTTAGATATACATGGCAGTGTATGTCACTAGGATATTGATTTCTTACAACTATTATGGATGGTGGTAGTCTTGCTCATGTAATGATTCCTGAGTGTGTATTGGTGTTTCTTCTATCATTTCCAAAATTTTCATCCTAATTTTCGAATGTTCTTATAATGTTTTCAACTTCCATGACTTTTACATTGTTTCCATGTACTTCCATAAAGTGTCATGAAATTCCACTTCCATGGGGATTGAAGTTAAACCTTGATTGACACTCTGCATGTGGTCATACGATTGGTTGGCCTTGCACCAGAATTGCACCATTGGATGATATTATCTGCTCGGTCTATGGATTTTATCAATTGATTTTAGGTTGTTTCTCCTTTGTAGCCTTCGAAATGCAGTTCATTGATTGTAAAAAAATTATTAAAATCTTTGGCAAGCTGTCATTCTCGAATGTAGCTTTAAGATTTTCAGCTTATGTTTAGAATCTTACACAATGGCTTTAATGTCAACCTAAAGTTGTCTGCTCTCAGCTTTAACAAATGGTCTAAAAGAGGTGTCCAATTCCTGTTGTAATGTACTGTGATGGGAGCTCTGGGATCCATTCCAGCTTAATTATTTCCAACATCTAAATCCAAAATGAATCTCTCCTACTCTGCTTTATTAACGGGTTTGCAGAGGGTCCTTTCTGCCAACCTAAAGAGAAAAGGAGAGTGGATTCTTAGCAAGCCTGTTCTTGCCACATGCTTGCTAGAGAAACTTCAAACAAATTTCCTGTAGTGGTAAATGTCTTGTGCTAGGAGAAGTCAAGATACTTTTCATGTAAAAATAAGCCTTTGTTTAGAAAGAACTTAGTGCTTAGCACCTTGATGGCACCTAGGGGATTTTAGACATAAAGTAAGTGCAGGGGTCCTCGGTGTTTCCCTCTAGAGCCTAACTGATGCTTTGAGGCACTGCACTTGAGATATATTGTTAATTTGATAGGGATCAAGGACATTTTGAAAAAAGGAAAAGAGAAAGAACAAAAAATATATATATAGAAAGATTCCTAGGTTACTAGTCGACTTACCCAGTGGGATGCACAAGGACTTTTTGAATCCAATGGATGTTGTAGATGGGTTTTTAATTGCTAATGAATGCATTGAAGATAGGAGATCTTCGGGGAGGAGTGGGAGCTTATACAAATTGGACTTGCAGAAGGCCTATGATCATGTTAATTGAAAGTTCTTGGATTATATCTTGCTTAGAATGGGGTTTGGGACTAAGGGATCTCCTTTTGTATACAATCATCTTCCTTCTTAAGTTTGATTAATGGTCTAGTAGGATTTTTCAGTGGCTCAAGGGGTTTGAGACAGGTGATCCCGTATCCCCATTTCTATTCAATTTGGTCTTAGAAGTATTAAGCAGAATCATAAAAAAAGTGGAGATGGGCTTCATTTCGGGTTTTAAGGTGGGAAGGGAGGGGGTGACTATTTCTCATCTCCAATTTGCTGATGATACGGTGATATTTTGTGATGGGGATTTGAGACAAATGGGATATCCGAAATGCATTCTCAGATGTTTTGAGGCTGTATCAAGTTTGAAGATCAATCTGGTGAAAAGTGAGATGTTTCAAGTAGGTGAGGATTGTTATATTGTGAGTTTGACATGGATTTTGGGCTGCAAAATTGGTTATCTCCCTTCTACTTACTTAGGGCTTCCATTGGAAGCAAACTATAAATCAAAAGTGCTATGGGAGCCTGTGATAGAAAGGATTATGGCCAGATTAGAAGCATGGAAAGTGTTGCTCTTATCTAAAGGTAGTACATCGACTTTGATAAAGGCAACATTAGCCGCTATGCCCAATTGCTTCTTATCTCTTTTTACGATTTTGATGTCAATTGCAAATAGGATGGAGACGGTGTTTAAAAGATTTATCTAGGATGATGATCCGGATCATCATAGATATCATTTGGTGTATTGGAATACTTATGGTAAGCCAATGATGTTTGGTGGTCTTGGTATCAAGAAGATCCATATTCACAATAAGGTGCTACTAACTAAATGGTTGTGGAGATTTGGGATTGAGAGAAATAGCTTATGGCGTAGGGTGATTATGGCTAGATTTAGGGAGAAATCTTGTTGGGAAGCTAATATGGTTAAAGGGAGACATGGTTGCAGGATTTGGAAATCTATCATAGCAAGTAAGGACTTTTGGAAGTGCATTTAAGCTTGGATTAGGTGAGAATATTAGTTTATGGAAGGATTAGTTGGTGGGGGAGACTCCGCTAAGGGAGGCATATTCGAATATTTATGGACTAGCTTTAGATCCGCAAGCTTTGGTGGTTAATTGCTTTGATATCAATAAGAACTGTTGGGATCCTAGATTGAGAAGATATCCTAATGATTGGGAGGTGGGGGAGCTAATTAGCTTATTTGAGTCCCTACATGATCTTCATCCTTCTCTTGACAGAGGGGATGGGTGGTGCTGGAAGCTTAGCCGAAAAGGAAATTTACTACTAGGTCGTTTTATGAGAAATTATCTAATTATCCTTGGCTTTTAATCCACCATAAAGGCATTTAGAACTCGGATATTGCATCTCAAGTTTCTTTTTTCATTTGGAATAGCTTTCTGGATAAAATTCAAACTCTTAATCATCTACAGAGCAGAGGATGAAATTTGGCAAAAGATGTATACTTTGCAGGGAAAAGGAGGAATCAATAAGTCATCTTTTCATTCATTGTCCTATGGCTAAAATGGTATGGCATTTTTTCCTTTCCCATCTACAAATCCCATGGGTGTTCCCAAGTCTGGAATGAACTCGTGATGGGTTGGTGGATTGGTGGGTTTGGGAGTCTTTCTTCATCTATAGGGTGTGGCATTCCATGGGTCATTTATTGGGGTTCGTAGAAGGAAAGAAATAGCAGGATTTTATAGGATAAGTATCGCAGTAAGAATGAAGTGGTAGTATTTATTTATAAAATGCTATGGGAATGGGTCTTGGTATGGAGTAACTTTGACGAGGTTGAATGCGAATCTATATGGGGTGAGTGGTAATTGTACTTATTTCTAGGCTTTAATTATCTTTTTTGCATCACCTTCGCAGTGATCATTCGTATTTACTCTTTATCTTGTTTTTAATTCAATAAGCGATATCCTTACCTTTCAAAAAAAAAAAAAAAAAGTTCATGGGATACTTGGTGTGATCCCAAGCTGCAAGATGCTGATTTCTTCAACCCTACAAGGTGCTGATTCCATGCAGAACCCCTAGGTGATAATAGTTAGATCCTCCAGTGATGCTGATTCTATTGGTTCTATCATCTCCTTTTCTCTTATTTTATTTTATTTTTGGTTTTCAATTAATTTATTTGCTAGATTTTATCGTTCATCAAACCCTAATCTATATATTCTAATTGATTTAGTAAATCCTGCATAGTTACTTAAAAAAAAAAATCCTGCATAAGCGTACCAACTGGCCACCCTTAGAACAGTTCTCTATACATTCTACCACCCCATGGCTGCAATGTTAAGTAACTACTTTTTCTTAAAAAAATTAGATTTTCTAGTCTCTTCTAAATTCTAATTTGCTTTTATAAATTTCTTTAAAATGTCAGTATATTACATACCTACAGTTGGAAAATTTTTCTGAATTTTTTTAATTCATTTTTTTGTTTTTTGTTTATTCTCTTAGGGTACGCGTAATCTTTATTAATTACTTTGAGTAATCCCTTCTCTATTCAAATCCTACTTCTTGGGTTTTCTATTGCTGTATTTTTTTTCCCTGATAGTTTCTGCATCATATTACCCAAAGAAAAAAGTAGGATTTGATGAATAAACACCAATTCTTAATCTTTTATTACAAGCAATAACACTATGTGTGTGACAGCTTATTCATTTTCTTGCAAATAGGACAGTTTTGTAACCTGCTTTAACGAATCCTCCTTAGCAGGACTGTCACTATGCTGCAACATTAGACCTGATCCTTGCTATCTAAGTTCTCGATTGCTTTTGGTCTTTAGAGATATGGGCACTATTTTCCAGCTCAATTTTTTTCTTCTTTTCTTCTTTGACTCCAGAGATTGTATCCAAGTGTTTCTTGGTTTGTGTGCTTTAAATAAATTCTGCTCAAAAGAAAAAATCCCTTACAACTCAATCAGGAGTTTTTACTTAACCTGCAGATTCACGTGCTTTGCCATTTCTTCACACACATGCATACATATGTATGTACATATATACATACATTAGTACTACCTATGTGTGTGTGTGTGTCTATACTCTCTCTCTCTCTCTCTCTCTCTCTCTCTCTCTCAATATATATATATATATATTTTGAAGTTTTTGTAATTTATAGTAATCTTTCATCTCCTTGGGTGATGGTTCTTTATTTGATTTGAAGGATCGTGCCAATGAGATATACAAGAAGGTGGAAGATCAGAAATCCATAAGAGGAAGAAATCAGGATGCAATTTTGGCCGCTTGCTTGTATATTGCTTGTCGACAAGAAGACAAGCCTCGTACTGTAAAGGGTATAGCTTAAGCTTTTTTAATGTCTGGAATTCTGGATGCTTCTAATTTATCTTAATGGAGTGTATGAGCTTCCCTGTACTTGTGAATTTCTAGAAATTTGCTCTGTTGCCAATGGAGCTACAAAAAAGGAAATTGGCCGGGCAAAAGAATACATTGTGAAACAACTGGAGGTAGAGATGGGTCAATCAATGGAGATGGGAACTATACATGCTGGGGATTTTTTGGTGAGTTTGTTAGTGAACAAACTTTTTATTCTCTTCCTACCAGTGACATAGTTGCATGCATTAAGTTTCTCGATGTTATGATCTTGGAATTTTTCTTTCATATACCACCATTGATGTCAACCTGACCTTAATCTGCAGAGGCGTTTTTGTTCCCATCTGGGTATGACTAATCAAGCTGTTAAAGCTGCCCAAGAAGCAGTCCAGAAGTCAGAAGAGCTGGACATTAGGTAATTCTGGTTTTCTCTTGTACCAGACATAAGTGTCGTATTAATCAGTGGAGAATTTTCTTTTCCTTGTTTATATTCATATTTTCATGTTCACACCTACCATACTTGGTTGTGCTATCCACAACTTAAGAGGGTCCTCAAGATATCATTTGTCCAGCTGACTTCTGCAATTGGACGCATATTCATGACTTAAAATTTTGATACTGTGTAACATATGCTCAATCAGAACTTCTTGAACGGTTCTCTTCACATGGCATTGGATCAAAGAAAAATGAAAATCTCTCCTTTTTTTTTTTTTTTTTGAGAATAAACAAAGAAAGAAGGAAAAAGAGAGTGAAGAAGTAGTTGTTCAATGCTTTAGTTGGAAGATGGTATCTGAAGTCATTCAATTCTGAGAAGTGTTCTTCAGTTTGGTCCCCGTGTTCCGATGATTGCATTTCCCAGTTGCTAGCATTGAAGTGTCATGGTTTTTTTCCTGATTGCAGGAGGAGCCCCATATCAGTGGCAGCAGCTGTTATTTACATGATAACTCAGCTCTCAGATGACAAGAAGCTTCTTAGAGGTTTGCAAATGACACTTCTACATTTGTGTTCACATACACATGCACATATATTTAACTAACACTTGTTGGTGCAGATATTTCGCTTGCAACTGGAGTAGCAGAAGGCACCATCAGAAATTCCTATAAAGACCTTTATCCTTATGCTTCGAGGCTGATACCGAATTGGTATGCTAAGGAGGAGGATCTTAGGAATCTCTGCAGCCCTTGAAATACTGAATAATGACAATGACAATATTACTACAAAGCCTTTTCATCATGTTTGCTCTACATCTGTTTCCACCTTTGTAAGTTGAACTTTGTATGCCTTTCCTTTTCTTCTTTCTTTCTTTTCATTCTGTAAGACAATGTTCGATCATTACCGAATTACATTTAGCCTCATGTTTTTGTCTGGAATCAACTGCAACTTCGGAGAATACATGCCAAGGCTTTTTCTTATTGTTTTGTTTTATTTTTTTATCAATGCTTCGAGTCCTTGCACTGAAACAAATGTATTTGATTTTAATTCTTCCATTTATTAAAAAAACATTTGAACCTTTTTGATACATTTTGTTTCAATGGTATCTATAACAATATTAGTTTAAGTTACAGGTGCGGTTGGTTTTTTGTTGCAGAGAATTGCTTTTAGGTTTTTTCCAACCAAAAGTTCTTTAAGTTATTTTCTGGTGAAAAAACGTACTTTTCAAATAAGAATGATAAAATCAACTCTTCATTTCCAGGGACAACTTTAACATGTAAATGCATCTTTAAAAAACAAATAAAATAAAAATTTCTCGTTGTCCCCTCTGTAGACAGTGGTGCTAGGCGAGCTGTGGGGGTGAGGTGGTGCCTAGTTCTTTCTTCTTTCCCGTGAAGGAACCTAGAATGAAGAAAAATCTGAAATGTTGAATAGATACACAGAGATAAACAGATAAGAAACATCAAATCCATACCAGTATTTGGTTTTCCATTCAAAAAACAGGACTTATCTATACCTATTACTGAAGAATTGGGTAGCTACAAGTGAAGGGAGGTGCTGAAGATGCCCGGGGTGATTCATGCACAGATCAGACTTCAATTTTTTTAGAGTATCTAAATTTCCCTCAAAGGAGGGATGCGCACGAACAGACAAAATATTTGGGAGAAAACCAACCACTCAATCGAATTGTACAATATGGTAATCCTTCGTTTGACATTTTTGTATGGTGGACTCTACAAATGATCATTGACCCAATGTACATGTAAGTTGCATTTGGTAACACTCTAAAAGGGTGATTCTGTCAAAAATGTTGTCGGGTAATTGCTACAATCTGAATAATGCACTCCAAATAGCATACTATGCAGAGCAGAATAACTCCCAAGGGAAGGGTGTAGCAAATTAGTAAAAAAAAACCCGGTAAGACGGGTCAATCCACAAGGACTGAAAAATAAACAACCGCAAAGGAAAAAAGATGGAAATAGAAAATTAGCAAGAATCAAAAATAGAGTTTGATTTTGTCATCAAGTAAAAAAAAGATTGAACGTATTAATTCTAAAGAAAGATATAAATGAACTAAAGAGCTATAGATTAAATCAGAGATAAACACTAGGGGTTCGGAGCTACACATGGAGAATCATAAATAAATCTTGATTTGGTTATCTCAGTTGGTAGAGAATGATGTGTTCTTCCCAACCAGAGTGTTTGGCAATAAAAACAAAGAATATCTTAACCCTCAAATTATGCAGTTGTTGATTTGTCATAAAAGGGTTTACTAACACAACACAGAGATTCTCCCTAGCATCCAGTGTGACCAGGGTCAACATTGGATTTTAGAGAATCCCTTAGTGTGTCAACATCTCCTTGAGAGGATGAATCAGGCAACTACGTAATTTTTTAGATCAAAGATTATCATTAAAGAGTA
>JAOXJP010000003.1:15550654-15569210 GCA_025762735.1 Platanus orientalis | reverse complement strand
TAGATGTTGCTTTTGGGCTGGAAGCTGTAGAGCTTAGCATTTTTTCTTCTGTTTATATCAATCAGGGGCGGGGCAATATTGTGAGAGATTCTGGTCCTCCTTGGGCCCTTGTGGTTGTGGGTTCTCCTTTTGTTTCCTGTTTGGGAATGCCTTCTCCCCTTATTTTACTAAAAAAATTCTTAGCAAAAAATAAAATAAAAAACAGAAAAATACAGTATTATGTTGATAATGCATGCTTATATCATATATAAAATATTTGACCAAACCATGTGCATTTGGTATTTTTTTGTTTCTATTAATTTTTTATTAATTGAAAAGGTTCCAACTTCGTGAAAGTGTAGATTCGGCAGAGAAACATATTTAAAAAAAGAAAAAAAAAAAAAACTTAAAGAGTTGAAGTTCAGGGCTTACTGATCTCGAAAATTGGGGTTTCTGGTTCGATCTTTCAATATGGAGTTATATCACGGTTTTTAATTCAAATAGACTCGAGGAGTCCTTAAATTTGTTTATAATTATAAATGAAGTTTTTTAGAGATATAATGAAGAACAAGGGTTTGGTAGGTTTCCTTTGGTTTTGTTAAAGTATCAATGGGTTTCCATCTATAATCTTCAAAATTTAACCTTTTTCCTGCCTGGGATTTTTCTGTCCTGCTTGTTTTTGTTCAGCTGTTCCTTTCTTCTTCGTTCTTTTTAATAAAAAAATTTCTCATAAAAAAAATATATATATCAATACATTTGATACGTATCATAGAAACCATGTATTTTTTTAAGTCATATAGGAATCCTTCGAGACTAATATGTATTAGCGAGTTTCGATGGATTCACATCAATATTTAAAAATTATGGTTGTGTCCCTTTTACTATAAATATCAATCCATTCCTTATTTATCTAGAAAAGGACCAAAAGGTGATTCAAGGAAATTATGCTTGCAAAGAGGGTGAATGAGAATGAGAGATATGATTATATATAGGAATATTATGTTGTTGTCAGCTTAGTTGTATGAGCAATTCAACCAAACAACAGGGGTTGGACTTGGAAGTTAAATCACAGGGGTTGTTTCACATCCAAATCATTCTATTGTACGCTGCTAAACTTTACAAATATTGGGTTTCCCCATAATGGCATTTGGATCTCGAATATTCCATTTAGAGTATCTTTCTTTTTGTGGACTTGTTTCCTGGATAAAATTCTAAACCTTGATCATCTTCAAAGTAGAGGGTGAAATTTGACTAATAGATGTATACATTGCAGGGTTGAAGAAGAATCAGTTAAGTCATTTACTCATCCACTGTCCTATGGCTAATAGGGTGTGGTATTTTTTCCTTTCTCACTCACGAATCTCATGGGTTTTTCCATTACACTTTAATGACTTTATTTTGGACTGGTGGATGAGTGAGCTTGGGAATCTGTCCCAGGATATTTGGCGTGCTTTACCAGGGCCTATTTATTGGGGATTGTCGAAGGAGAGGAACATTCGGATCTTTGAGGATAATTCGAAGTGAGGGTGATTTGCTTATCTTCATATATAATGCTCAATTTGAATGGGCTTTGGCGTGGGACTCTTTTGATGAAAAGGAGTAGTATGACTTATGGTGTGAGATGTTGTAATCTTGTTGGGATTAGGATAATTCTAGTATAGCTCACTCTTTGGTCAGCATCACCTTCGCGGTGATCCTTTTATATTGTACTTTGCTTTATATTTCCCATATCTCTTGTTCAATAAATGATATCCTAAACCTCTCAAAAAAAAAAAAAAAAATCAACCAAAAAACCTTGAATCCACTTAAATAACAACAAACACAAAATAAGGTTCAAACTTGAACCTAGACTAAACATTGCCCAAGAAAATAAATACAAAATACCCATATGACCAAATAAAAAATAAATTAAATTAAAACAGCAACCTGTTTACCCAAACTAATCCAGATGTTCACCATAGAACTTCTCTTCAACTTGGGACAGCTGTTGGTTCCCAAAGTTGGATCCTTGTGGGGCCCATGACCAAACAACCCCTTGGAGCCTATCTTGGGGGCTGGGGTTTCTGTGGAGGTTAATACTTGTCAAGCCATAATTTGGCTACCACATCAATTTTCCCTTCATAGAAAAACTGAACCTCGTTCAGTTGGGAGATAGACTAAGAATGCCGTTATCTAATGAGTCAACATGGTTGAGAATGAAAGATCCTGCTATCCATTTTAGATAGTGTGGGCCTTCATCTCATAAAAGCCA
Organism: Platanus orientalis; assembly: GCA_025762735.1. Classification (NCBI taxonomy): domain Eukaryota; kingdom Viridiplantae; phylum Streptophyta; class Magnoliopsida; order Proteales; family Platanaceae; genus Platanus; species Platanus orientalis. The sequence goes on along the minus strand of JAOXJP010000003.1, from coordinate 15,566,980 downwards.
TGCTTGAAGGAGTATGTATTTTTATGCCTCTGTTGTTGGGTTTTCTTATCAAAAAACCATGGTGGACCCAAAAGGATAATGCAAACCCTAAGCGGAAGTATGATGCACTGCACCACATCAATATTGAGTAAGTAAACATCTCTCATAGATGAAAGGCCAGAGTCACTGCTGCCGGAGTGGGGTGCCGCGGATGTTGGCTGCGGAGCATAATTGTGTTATACAATCCTACTGGTTTAAGGGCTTATTTTAATTTGTTTTCATTAGTCTTAAGGCTTTTGATGTATTGGTTTGTAACAATTGGTGATGTAGTAGCCATAGTATTGCTTTTAAGTATCTGATGCTGGACAGACTCCCAAAAGTATTGAATCAGTGGGCTTTTAGATTTATGGAAAAAGAGGCTTAAGATTCAGATTTGGGGCGACTAGAATGGAAAGGGAATAGATGGTAAAGATTAATTAGGAAACAAGGCGAAAAGACTGATCTTGGTGTTTTGGTACTTCTGTAGGGATTGTTACAGCAGCACTTGTGTACACAAAGAAGGGGTGGTGGTAGGTTTAAAGTGGGTCTGCAGTAGGAAACTGAGTAAAGTTGGAAGAGAGATTATTAGGGATGAAATGGGGGGCTAAAAGGGTTTGTAGAATTTCAATAGCAGAAAGAATAGGAAGAGAAAGAGTTTTAAGGAGTTCATCTCGAACAGTTATGGAATCCACCACTACTATTGTTAAAGGAATCCATCATTAATAGCACTTTGGAGTCTACCAAAGCAATACAATTTGGAGGGGAATTTTCACTATCTTTTATTGCTTTCAATTGAAAGAGTACATGTATTTCTAGTGACCAAAGTTGCTATGCAACAAGACCTAGTTTCCCCTCAATTCTTACAAAAAAAAAAAGAAGGCTCAATTAAAATAGGATAACACTCTGTTTCCTACTAAAAAGAAAAATCCAACAAAAAGAAGAGATGAAATAAAAAGGGGAAACCACTCTACTAATAAAAAATAGAAATCCCTACCAAAATAGAAAGAATATAATCAAGTTTGGAAAACACTCCACTTTGCTCTAGTAAATAAATAAATAACACAACAACCAAGTGGGAAGAAAATCTAACCAAGATGAGAAAATATACTTTTAAAGCCTTATGTTCACAATAATAATAAGTTCCTGCAACACTATTAGAAAATTACATGACTTTCGAGAAACACATTGGAATGTTGAAATTATTGTAATACTCTTACACTGGAAAAATCTCTCCTTTTCAGCCTTGTTCTTTGGGAGATTTTTTTCAGTTGTATAGTTTAAAAATATTTTCTTTTTTCTATCCTTGTTCTCTATCAGTATCAGCCTGTATGAAAATCCTAACCCAACAGGGGGTGATGTGGAACAAGAAACGGCCCGTACTCAGATTTAATGGATTATGCAAGGGTATTTTGGAAATTTTGGGTTAATATTTTTGTTTTGTATTATTTTTAAAATTTTTCAATTTTATGTTAGTCTAGGTTAATTTCTTATCATTAAGTTCAAGGGTTTTTATTTGTTTCCAAATAAGATAGCTTTTACTTATTTAAAAAAAAGTGTGCATGATGATAATCGATAATGATTTCAAGGCGATAGTTGCTTTGTTCTCTGGTCTGACTCCAGAATCTCGAAGGTATGATGCTTTCAAGCCTAGGTGTGACTTCTAGGAGACCATTGGTGTGACTCCATTGGTATTTTCTTCTCTTTCTCTATTCTTTCTTTTTTCTGTTATTTTCTTTTTACCACAGATTATTTATTAAAGAACCATATTAGAGCTTTTGGTCCTACATCAAAGGGGCCCAAGGGTTTGTTTGGCTGTGGGCCTCTCTTGGATCCATCTTTGGGAACCACCATATTCTATTTCAAAGAGAAGTTCAAACTATGGAGGATGGCTAGATTAGTTTGGATAGATTACTTACTATTTTAATTTAATTTAAGTTATTTATTTGGTCATAGGGGCATTTTAGTATTTTTTTGGGGCAGGGTTGGTCTAGTTCAACTTTGGACCTTATTATGTGTTTGGATCATTGTTTGAGTGGTTTTAAGTCAAGTTGGTTTCAAAACAAGGGAGGTTTGATTTTTCAAACTTCTAGTTTGTTTCTAGTAAGGGTTCTTCATGAGAATTAGCATTAATAAAGTTGAAAATTATTGAAATACCCTTGTAACTATGTCTGGGTACTAGTTTGCGCTGCATCAATAGGATTTCCTACCTTAGGAGAAAAAATTGTCCATTGACTTGAATATTTCACTTCTAGCATCAAGGATAAGGTGTGCAATGCTATATAACTATGTCAAAGGGATCAATATTAGATGCTAATGTATGTGGTAAGGTATAACATGCAACTATATTACCAAAATAATATAGTTGTTACCTTTCCGCGTTTGAATGGAACAGATTTGGAATCTGTCGTGCATTGAAATGGATTATAGTGCTTAACTCTTTTGTCTTAAGAGCTTCCCATATTTCTTTCTTTCTTTTTTGTTTTTGTTTTTGCTTTTTTTTTTTTTTGATACCAAGGTATCTAGGCCACTTAGAGCACCTAAGTCCCCGGGGCACGTGGACTCCTTGCCTCTCCCACACACCTGGTAAATCGGTTATTTTATGCCTGGGCAAGTGGCCCCAAGGGGTTATGAGCCTCCCATCTTTCTGCCACATTGTCTTGATAATTGTTGAGGCTGCAAATTTGGTTGGTCCAGCCCGAAGTTTGGTTGGGTTGGGCAGACTAAAGTTGGGTCCGAGATCGGGCTTGGGCAACTATGATAAGGCCCGACCTATTTTCGGGCCGAGTTTGGACATAGGTTCAAAAAGCCCGAGCCTATATAATTCTTACCAGGCCTAGCCCAGCCCAAATATATCATGTAATGTAATAGTAACCGTTAGATGGATTCCCATCTAACGATTGTGTAATAAACCCTAAAAAAACCCTTTATACTCTCCCTCTCTCATTCTCTGGTTTCTCTCCTCCCTCATTCTCTTGCGACGCACGATGGCAGGCCGTGCTCTAACGGCCCAACCTCTCTCTCTCCTCCCTCATCCGATAGCAGCCGGCGAAACGGGCAACTCTTTCTCGTCTCTCTCTTCTCTCTCTCAATCTCTCGTCTCGTTCTCCGGCGGACCACGGTCCAGCTCTTGTCTCTCTTCTCTCGCCCTCTCTTTGTCTACCTCTCTGTCTCTCACTCTCTCTACCTCTCATCTCCTCCCTATATTCTCTCTCTCGTCTCTTCCTCTCTGTCTCCTCTCTCTATTCTCTCTCAACCTCTCTTTCTATCTCTCTCGTCTCTCTCTCTCTCTACCTCTCGTCTCTCTACCTCTTTTCCTATAGTTTTTTTTTTCCGATGGAGGGTAAGGAAAGCATCGAGACATCATTCACAATGCAATCAATACTATAATCAACCCCCAAATTTCTACAGTAAAAACTGGAAAATTCCTAAATCTCTCAAACCCAACCAACAAATCTATCGGAAATTTTGCTAAAGAACGAGATTGTTTACTACGTGGACAAGGCCCGAACTGGGCCCGAAGCCTGATTTTTTCAGCTCGGGCCGAGTTTGGGCAACCCTCTTAATTTTTGGGCTTGGGCTCGGCCTGACTTGTAGCCCTAATAATTGTTACTAATTCATGTTCCAATTGAACACTTCCATTTATTTTGTATGCTTTAGATCAATCATGTGGTATAGTCCTAAGCCAATTAAGAACATAATAATCTGGATTGAACCTTCATTTGGCATGTGTCCCCATTCGTTTGATTCATTCTTTTCAAACTGGATATGATGGTTGAATAAAGATGGATAAAATTGGCTTAAAAAAAGAGTTAAGTTGAGCAGAAAACAAAGGGGCTTTACAGTCTGGGTTGTCTAATTGATTGGGAACCTCTTGGATGGACTGTCACGCCCCGAAACCTAGACCAGTTGGCTTTAGTTTTTTGAGTGGACACTGCAACAAGTGTCAAACAATTGCTAAGCGCAGTACTCTTTCTTTTCTTCTTTCTCTATTTGATCTCATTCAAATGCAATGGAATATTAAACCATTTGTATACCATTCAATTTAATTGCAACGAAATCTCAACTTTTTCATCACTTTACCACACTATCACAACGAAATAAAAATCTTGTATAATCATCCACCCATTAATTAATAATCTTTAATTAACTGTCTCATTCCATCAATCACTTTATGTTCCAAATCTCTAATCCAACTGATTACTAAAACTGTAAAATAAATTAATCCGGAAACCATATAACTAAACTTATTACAAGTCCATTAATCTCAAATGAAACTATAGAATACTAATAACATTTCCATGAATTTATCAATCCAATTGCTCTCCTAAGTTAGTTCATAACCATCCATCAGCTACTCTTCTCGTTCCTCATTTGTGGTGGTGTCAAATTGGGTAAACTTGACAAACTTATGAAGTAAACAAATAAACTAAACAATGGAAACATGGGTCATATCAATCACGGATATTTCTATAGAAAATAATCAAAACAGTTTCCTATACCTTTACTTGTCACTTTCTTGCAAAAACCTTTTGATGAGTTTAGAACAGTTTAAAGTTCTATATCAGTTTCTTTCCAATTTTATAACAACTCTTATATCTTATAAAATAGTTTACTACCATCTTAATACAGTTCTAAAACAATCCCCCCCAAAAAAAAAAACAAAAAAAAAAAAAGTCTTATACAATTCTACGAAAGTAATACAATATAACTATCAGTACAGTCTAGTCCAGTTCAGTTCAATCTTTTACTATTGAGGCCTAAAACAGTACAGTACAGTACAGTCATTGTATAGCCCCGAACCAGGCAACCACTTGTATGTCCCCTAGTGGATGAAAGGGATCAGTTAGTACAATCATCGTATAGCCTCGAAGCAGGCAACCACCTGTATTCCCCCTAGTGGATGAAAGGGATCGATTCAATACAATTCACACCTATTTAAACCCGGTGAGAGGGCCCCATCAATTTCACCATTGATAGTCAAGTGGCCTCTTTACACTCTTTTTAAGAAAATAGGTTTTTCTATTTTTAGATTTAACAGTAATTAGTCCATAATTTTTTTATTCTTAAACAAATAAGTTATTTCTTTAGTTTTATCAATTCCTTATGCTTTACTCCCTCTTAACAATATAAATACAGTCTCAAAATATTTCTATTGCAACAATAAAACAGGTTGAGAACTAAAATCAATAACAAAACAGTGATAACCTATACAACAGCAGTGTTAATAAAAAGAATGCTTTCAAAACAATAAGATGCTTGGCCCATTCTAAGGAATTTTCAGTAATCAATTTAGTACAAAACAATGATATTTTTCAATAAAAATCCTCTTTTTAAACCATATGTTTAATGCTATAAGCTATCTTTCACTTATCACTTTTCTTATTCTCAGTTTGTAAACCATTCATCTTACATTCTTATTATCTTAAAATAGTATAAATATCTCTTTTATTCTCTTCCAAACATCAGTAAATCATTAGAACATGTTACTCAAAAACCCCTTTTGAAAAACATAGGAAAAATCCTATTTTTCATGTAAAAAAATCTCAAAACATGGATCATCTTTGAACCTAAAGGAAAAACATATAAACTTTATGAGTTTACTTACAATCTCAGTGGAAAAATTCATAAACAATCTTACTTAAATCAGTCATTCCTTGAAATCTCCAACTCTCCTTTGAAAACCATAGTTTTTCTTTCTTCCTCTTGCTCCGTGCTTTAATCATTGTGTTTTTGTGTTGGATTAGATCAAGAACTATCTCTTATATAGTCCCTAGAATAGCCTCACTTCGTTTGGGAACTTCCCACGTTGATTTGAAAACTTTTCAAATCTAAAAATTATGAAAAATTGCAGCAAAAATTGTGTTTCAGCGTTTTGCCCAGCATGACTGGTCTTTTAGATCTTTATGACCCATTATTTGTCATCTTTTACGAAAACAACCATAACTTCCTCTAGGAAACTCCAAATCGATCACCGTTTATTGCGTTGGTTTTTGAATTCAATTTTCTATCTATAATGTATTTTTCTGTATTAAATTAAAAAAAAAAAAAAGATTTAGTGCAAAATTACCAAAATACCCCTAGTTTCAATTTCAGTTCTAATTGTCAGTTCATATCAATATCAAGTATTAAAACATAAAAATTCTAGGTAATACATGGGCCATAGCTTAAGGTTGCAGTGATCACTGATTAGCTGATGCTATGCATCCACTTAATTGCTTGGGCAAGTAATAAAAATGTGGCAATGGTCCAAAAGAAGAATTGGAAAATAATTATAATAATTTGATCAGATGCCAGGAGTTCAACTAGTGAGGTTTTGGTGAATCATTGACTGGACGGTCTAGACTGCTGGTCTGTTCTCTCATGTTGGTGATAGAGATTGAACCTCTTCTTTGGAGACGAATTAATAAAAATTTCCCCCCTTCTTACTCATACGTATATTTGATAGTTTAACAGGGTATATAGATCTTAATGGGGTACATGATAGTTTAAGGGGCATTCATCAAAAAATGTGCATGCTTGTAATGGGTTTTTACGGTGTTGTGTGTGTACACACACACACCATGGTGGTTGCTTTCTCTCTGTACCCTTCATACTCCTACATGCATGTGTTCACATACATTAATGCTTATATATGCATGTACTCATCATAGCTTTGGAGATCTTAATCCACATACATGGTTATAGTAAGAATCTTGATGCATATATTTTCCAGTGTGAATACATGATCATATGGTCTTGCAGGTCCAAATGCTGTGGCTCCCTGCAATTTTTAATATTATCCGTGGTATTTGAACCATGCCAACATAAGCAACCATTAAGTTGTATTGTTCATGTCAAACTGCTCACATACCGTAAGTTTCAGGATCCACGGTATTTGCCACTGGACTATTTAGTAGTAGCCCCCAATCTACCAAAGGCCCTTGTACTATATTATTTTTACTGCTGATCTCACCTTTGCTTTCCAGTAAATATCTCTAAGGGATTGAGGCACCTTTGTTGCTTCATTTTTTTTCCTTGTTTATAGTTTTGTTAATTCTTTCCTTGTATTATGCAGATTGGACAAAAGAGCATCGATCTTAGACATACGAGTGGATTGCCAGGATCTGGAAAGGTTTTCTGTCATCAACCGTTTTGCCAAGTTCCATGGCCGGGGCCATGCGGATGGGGCCGAGACCTCATCGTCCTCCAACGCTGGTGCAATTTCACAGAAAACATGCCCCCAGAGATATGTTACTGCACTTCCAATGCCTAGAAATCTTCCAGAGGGGATTCAATGTCTGTCACTTTGATCTTATTAATTAATTAATTTTTCTTCCCATTTTGGTCATTGTTCTCCGTCTCCCCATGCAATTATGGTCTCCTAGCCTATATGCTGGCACCCTTGCACTCCAATGCAAGAAGGGAGGGAAAGGACAGCAAGAAGCAAATTTCTGATCGGCTCCTCTGTGTAATTGAGGTTGTCTGATCTTTATGAACGAGGCCATTGATGACTTTTTGAGAAGTAAATATAGGTCCTTGTATATTCTTGATTCCTTGTGAAAATTTTAAGGAGACTTGGGGTTTCCTAATCATCACTTTCCAAAAGACAGACCATAGAAAGATGAGTAACTCCCATTTGGGCTCAATCTGGTATATTCCGAAAAATTCAGTAACAGGTTCCAAAACTGAATCAGTCAATGAACCAATCAATCAAATTCAGCACTGTTTAGATGATTTCAATGCAATTTAAAATTCTCAATGTCACAACTCACAAATGCACTCGTGGTTGGTTGTTTTTTTGTTTTTTTTTGTTTTTAAGAAGAATGATTGTCTGTTGACACAGGCCTATGTTGGCGTGCCATTGATTGACACAGGATGTGTTTTTGAAGTTGGTTCTTTCTTTACACCTGAACACTCTTTTGAACCCCAAACATGTGTCAGCTTATAATTCACCATATGTAATCACAGAATATTTTCTTCTTTTTTTAAAGGTGGTGGTGGTGGTGGTGGTGTTCCAGTGCTTTATATCTATGTACAAAACAACTGTGATGATGGTGGGGGATGGGATGATATAAACATGGGTCACTTTCTTGTCTGAGTGAGTTCATACTGTGGAATTAAAAGATTAAATGAAAGTGTGATCTGAAAGGGGCAGAAGCTTCCACGTCCTTTTCCCTGAAAAGCATTGGTCTTGTGGCTTCTTCTGTCATGCTTATGGAAGAGACAGGTAGAGTCAAGCGGCTTTATTACTATACGAGTTTATTATAAGGCTCTGACTGTTAGTGGTGCTGCTGTCTGACCCCAGAATCCAACATTATCAACGTTATGGGGGCGCCTCACTAGTCAGAAGAGCATCTGATTTGTGATTTGAAAGTGATGACGCGAAAGAAAGAAACAGGATAGGAAAAAAAGAGGACAAATTGTCCTGTGTGCAAAGTGGACTCGCGTCACGCACGAGTCAGGAAAATGTTAAAAGGGATTTTCATTACCTCATGTGATGGGATTTCGTCAGGTTTGTCTCCCTCCTTCTATAGGCATCAATTAATCCTCAGACACTAATCCTACGGTTAAGAAAAATACTATTTCCCCCTTCTCTTATTACAATGGTGGGGTTTGGGGTTCAGAATCCAGTTTTCATCAGGGAGTTTACACAAGGGAATATACTTAAAACAGATGGAAACCAAGGAGAAACTGTTGTGTGATACATAATTGGTAGAACCCTCAAATAACAAAAAGAATGATCACCAAGTCTGCCAATTGACAAGGTTTGTCATTCCCTAATTTTGCATCTTAATTTGCTAATCTCTCTCTCTCTCTATTGGGGGGTGTTCCAAATAACAATGGAGAAAAATAAAGGGTTACAAATGCAAGTTTTATAGCTACGGTTGAAATAGCAATGAAGGCTTTAGTGAGCCCAGACTTAAAATGTCTGCATCTCTAAGCCAAAGCCATCATCCTACTCCAGACACCATCTTAACTGTGGGTTGAAATCAACATGGAGGGAGTGCAAGTGTTAAGCTCTGAAGAGGTTAAATTGATGGAATTTATGGGTATTACATGGGAGAATTTTTGGCAACTTTTGAGGAAAGAATTGGTCACAAAACCAACAAAGACAATCATCTGATCCTGAATTAAACTTGTTGCATATCCCAGCAATCAATTCATTTTCATTCAAAGCAATTTGCAAATCATCATTACTGCTCTAAGGCATGGATTGCATCCTGTAGTACATCCGCACGACAATATAAGTGCAGGAAAATGATCCAGTTGTGAATAGCTCACACCTACAGAGAAGCCAACATGAAGGAAGAAAATATGCTAATGCGAGTTACCTTTACAAAATCCAGCAAGTATTGGTTTGTTATCAACATCCATTCTCCATCTACTTGGAACTGACCTGCTGAACCTTTGTTGTATTCCATGTTCGGCTTCATAAATTAGTCAAAGAGTAAAAAAAAAAGGTTATGCTACATTCGCATATAACAGTCTGAACTGGTTGATGACATTGAGAATATGAGGCTTTGAAACTGCATTCTGAAGAACAATCCCGAAGGCCATGTCAAATTCCCAATTCTGGGATGCTTCAGGTAACTGAGACTGATCAATGGCCATATGATCCAATGAAACCAATTAACTATCAATCAAGTTTTGCACTCCAGCCCAATACATATTGCAATGGTTATTTGTGCGGTGAGCAGTTCTATCCTGATGCAACAGGCCGCCAAAAATTCGATGGAACAAACATTTTTTGGTGGGTTTGATATTCATGTTGCTTGTAAGTCATTATAAGAGTTCTAGACATGTCTTGAGCTGCATCTCGTAGTGAGTATCTTTTGTCCTCCTTAGACTTGTTCCTTTGGGTTTCTCTCATGACTCATCTTTGATCTGCACCCAACTGAGTCCAGGCTCCTTCCTCCCTCCATCTCTTATTCTCTTCCTCACCCTCTCTACATCATCCCACTTTCCTAATTCAGAATATATATTAGACATTAGAACTAGAGTTGTGTTATCTTGACCTTGCGTACACAAAACATGGTCTCTGGCAAGTTGCACGAGCTTAATATCACCGTGAAGCTTACAGGCAGCTAAGAACGTCCTCCAGATTATTGCATCAGGTTCATATGGCATGTTATCAATCAAGCACTTCGCTCTCTCCAGCATCCCAGCCCTACCAAACATATCAACCAAGCATGCATAGTGTTCCATGGAGGGCATCATACCATGCTTACAGGTTATTGATTCGAAAACACGAACTCCATCATCTACTAGCCCACAATGGCTACAAGCAGATAACAAAGAAGTGAAGGTCACTTGGTTTGGTTCGACTCCATACTCCTCCATACTTTCGAAGAGCTTCAAAGCCTTGTGAGCGTTTCCATGTTGGGAACATCCTGCAATCATTGTATTCCATGGGACAACATCTGCTTTAGGAAATTCATCGAACAGTCTGTAACTCTCTTCCAAGGCTCCACACCTTGCATACATGTCCAAAAGAGAGCTATTTGTGAACTCTTCGTCCATGATCCCATGCTTCATGCTACAACCATGGATGCATCTTCCTTGCTCTAAGTCAGCTAAACTACCACAAGACTTTAAAACAGTAGAGAAAGTGAAACTATTGGGACATACGCTCGCTAATTGCATCTTTTTAAAAAGCTCTAGTGCATCCAAATTCAAGCCTAAATGAGACAATCCCGATATGATCGTAGTCCATGAAACAACATCTCTTTCATGCATCTTATTGAAAAGCCATTGAGCCTCAGCCACTGCTCCCGCCTTGATCAGACCATCCAAAAGTGCATTTTGCAGTGTCAAATCCAATCCAAAACCCCTCTTAATCACATGAGCAAAGATGTTCCTTTCATAGCCCAAACATGAATTCATCAGTGCAACAAGTGTACTATGATTAGGTTCAATCCCTCGACGGCTCATATCAATAAATAGCCTCATTGCTTTGTCAAAATTCCCACTTTGCCCTTGCCCAAAAATCATAGAGTTGTATGCAATTGTATTTCTTTCAGGCATAGAGTCAAACAATCTACAACTCTCTTCCATACACCCACATTTCATGTACATATCAATCAAAGCAGTGTTATTAACCAAATCTCTTCGAAATTCAGATTTCACTACGATTCCATGGATTATCTTCCCCAAATCTAAACATTTTAAGCCACCACATGCTTTAAGAACACTAGAAAGTGTACACCCATCTGGATTAAAACCTTCTAACTTCAATTCACCAAAGAACTCCAATGCAGTTTCATGGAGATCATTATTTGAAAACCCTACAATCATTGAATTGTACAAAGCAAGATCAACTGATGTGATGCTATGGAAAATCTTTGTTGAACTTTCCATATCTCCAAATTTACCATACATATCAACAAGAGAAGTTCCAACAAAACAGTTGGAATCGAAGCCAGTCTTCACACAAAAACCATGAATTTGCTCACCAACCTCCCTACTCAAATTTGAGCAACCCTTGATCATACTTCCAAAAGTAAACTCTGTTGGCCTAATATCCATAACCTTCCGTGCCTCAGCAAACAATTCAATCGCTTCTTCAAATGAGCAAAAGTTCACAAGGGCAGAAATCATGGAATTATACAGTACTGGATCTCCAATTGGACGTGAACTGAAAACAGAAACTGCCGAGTCTAGATCGTCAAACTTCGAGTACATATCAACCAAAGAGGTCTTCACAAATGGGTCTGATTCAAAACCAGAGACTAGCACCTGGACATGGATTTGCTTCCCTTCTTTAACCCGTTTCAGCTTCGAACATGCTAAAATCAAACTCGAAAAAACGAACTGGTTCAAACTTAGACCTTGTCTTTGCAAATGGGTTATGAGATCTAAAGCAAAGTGAGGAGTATCTGATTGCGAATATCCAGAAATTAAGGTGGAAAAGGAGACCAAATTTCTTTCAGGCATTTCATCGAATATTTTTCGAGCAGAGAAGAAATCCGAAGACTTGGCATATTGATTTAAAAGATGATTAAATAATTGGGTTTCCGGTAATAAACCAAGTTTGATGATCTGGGCATGAATGGATTTCCCTAATGGAAGGGATTTCTGGCTTGTGGAGCTTTTGATTGCAGAGACGATAGAAGAACGAGTTAGTATTGAGACCGTCATGCCCAGTAGATCTACGAAACGTCGGGAATGTCATAATGTTTAAATGAGGAAGGGTATTTTGGTCACTTGATAATGTCTTTCAATGTAATGGACCGTAAAATTTCGGGATTCGAAATATGTTTCAAATCGACAACGTCTAACCAAACGGATATTCGTATAAAAAATTTAAAAAAAAAAAAAAAAGGATTAAAAGAAGAAAAACAGTGCCTTCGAATGAAAAAACTCTTTAAAATCATTAGTATATCCTGTGTATTTAAGATTTATTTTTTACCTGAAGTAATATATATATATATATATATATAATGTATTAACTAACACGGTCTAATTTTTAATCAGAGCCAATATGTACATGCATTTGTATTTGGTTCGTTTATAATCAAACATTTAAATGAACCGGATGTAGATGCATCCGTATTCGCTTTAATACAAACGAATTCAAAAGTTTAGATGGATAGTTGACAGCCTGTACAAAGTTCAAGAGGCAATCTACTGAGTGTTGGACTGTTAAAGTCAATTTGGTGGGCAACCCGTTTAATGGGCCAATCCCCATGAAACCATCTTGCTTGGGAACTGAGTTTCTTTAGTCATCCATTTTGGAGGTTGGATTCGGTAGGACAACTTAGAGAGTGGCTAAAGTTGATATGACATTAGGTTTGACACATCAGCACCGAAAAAGTGATATAGACTTTTTTGGGGGATTTTTTCACTTTTTGGCACTGATGTGTCGACCCTGATGTCATTCCAACTTTAGCCACTCTCTAAGTTGTCCTACCGAATCTAGAGCGTCCATTTTGGGTTTACCCAATTTCCCATTGTCAATTAAAATTCAACAGTGTGCAGTATTGCAAAAAGCAAGGCCATAACCTAGTGATTTCACCAACTCCTGTGGGTGGCTGCTACATCATTTCTTCAGGAAAGAGAACTTGGGGTCAAATCTTAACGGTTGCATTTCACAGTTGTTTCCAACATAGGCTGCTTCTCTGGCCTGCTGTGGGATTCGCACTATGATTATGCAATCTGTGGCCCAAATGGACCTAAAAAAATAGTGGTTTTCAATTAGTTGACATCCATATTTGACAATGTATTGGCATGAGTCTCCTCCACAACCAATCTCACGGTTAAAAAGCTACACTACACATGCAAAGCTTTATTGAATCTGGAAATAATGGACAAGAGCCATTATAGTGGTGTTCATGATCAAAATCAACCTTTAGCTGGCCCTAAACCACAATGCCGTTATTGAAAAAAATAAGAACCATCGCTCAAAGCATGGCCATGGTAGCCTAACCTCACCAACCTGGCAACCTTTTACAAGACATCCCCTTAACATCCTCCTGCTAAGAAAGACTTAACAAGCATTTTTAGATGTCCAAAGGATGTAAAGTGCAAGCAAATACCATTGGATTGGAATATTTCATTTACAAGATTGTTATCACGTTGTGGTAGGACAATTATAGAATTTACTAGTAATTAATTTTTATTTCAAATAAAATATATATGAAAAAATACATATGAGATCATATCTGATATCAACAAGTACAGAAAAACTTTTACCAAAAAAAAAAAAAAAAAAACCAAGTACAGAAAAACTAAAAGAAACTGTCATAACGGCTGATATAACTGTCATCATGTTGCCCACTATTACCTACCATTTCAGTTTAAAACCTTGACGAATTGTAAAGTTTGGGTAAGCCTTTATATGAGAAATAAAAAAGGAGAATCCAACGGAATAAGATGTTGCATGCATTAGTAGATGCGCCCAATACCATTTGAGTTGATGACCCACGGCCCAAAAATCTTTAAGCTGCCCAATAAGTTTCCTAGGTCCGTTTCTTATTCTCTTTGATGCCTAGAATCTTCAGATGCCCATCCAAGGGAAGGTGGGACATTATAAATATCAAGCCGTACGAGATCATCATGTGATCAGGTTAAAATTTTAAGAGGATTCGAATTGAACCTTACGAGTGGACAGGACCACTGTAGGCTCCAAATCACTTGGATTGTTGATGGATCTTGACTTGGGTTGCGATAACCTCACCGGATTTGTTTGAGGCAATCCCTTGAACCTTTGCAGTGTGATACTGGGAATGAGGTTCTCTTTCAATCCCCCAAAAAAGGAATTGCATAACAATATGCAATGGGGTGTGATGCTAAAACTGGTAGCCTGCTTCCCCCCTTAATGTGTCACAATTCAAACAGTAAGGCTCTCCTTTTCAACCTGCTAAAAAACTCACAGTTTGTCAACTTCTAATAACCCAGCATGTGACTCGGGAATTGCCAACTATTGCATGAAGATAGGGAGATCCCTTCCGCAAAGTGTTGAGCAATAGCATCAACAGTCAGTGGACTTGATTCGCCCCAGCAGTATTTTGGGCATCAATATACTTGGACAGCATTCGATTAGCAGCTCATAATCAACACAGAGGTCTCATTTCAATCATGTTTTTTAGCCTGTCATATGGGCCTAAAGTAACAAAACCTTGTGCGACTTCAAAGCAGTTTTCAGTTTCTGGGGGGTGCTTATGCTGAAAACATGTAGGTTATAAAAGGCACATACAAAGCACTTCTAAGTGTTTGTCAGCTGCAGAGATGTTCACAAAGGTATTAGGTGCTTCATCCCGCACACGGAAGTTATTTTAGCTTCTTGAGCCTAAGTAATTTCCAGTTCTGATGCAGATCTGTTTTACACATAATTTCACGAGTGCTAAGTGGTGGGGGACAGTGGGGGAATCAAACCATCCATCAGGTAATGAGGGCTTGAAAACTATCATTCTAACAACACAGCAATGAAATAATGAGTAGAAAATTCTACCTTGGGACACTTCATTTATTTGTAAGCTTCTATATTTCTATTCCATCAATATCCAAGCATCTTATTTGAATAAACAAGACCCAGGAATGCCTGGCAAGTGAGCATTAACATTTCATTAACACATTGATGCCCTTAGGAAAAAAGAATAAACAAAAAAGAAAGAACAAAAATATCGCTACAGAAGACTATAATCCTAGACTTCTGTCTCTGAATCTTTCAAAATTAAGTACAATCAGCTAATTTACAAGAAGGGTTGATAGTTCACTGGACAACAAGATGAAAGGAACGAGAAACTTATTTGGTGAACCAAAATGTCAGTGTTGAGAAGTCCCAGTACAAAAGGAAGATCTGAAGGTAGAATAACCTAATCAACCACTCTGCAGTAAAACACACAACACATTATGAGGGAAAACAACTAAACTTTCGACACATGTTGAAAGCAGTGACAGGTAAGCTACATATTCTTTTTTATCTGCATGGGAGGAAAAATGGTTCTCCTAGCTTGTGTCATACATGTGCAAAGTGGGAATACAGATGCACCATTCAATGGGCCCCACCAAGATCTCCCAAGCCAGAAATGGAAGATTCAAAGCATCAGATATCTATACTATCCTGGACCATTCAAAATACTTTCGTATAGCAGGTTATAAAAATCAAAATCAAAAAACTATATATATACATATATGACCATCAGATAAAATCAACTTTTGGCCTATTGGCCTAGGGGGAACCTATAAAATGTTGTCTCAGAACCATCATCATCCATGCCATGCATGTGGCTTGGGCAACAAGGATAACTGTATCCTTCTGCCTGATGCAAATGGTTCTCATGGACTCAGAATTACCTCCTAGGGGTAGTCAGTGCTGTACCCAAGATTAAACAGCATGCCCCTGCGGTTCTCAGTACCCATCCGAATATTAAACCTTTTGGCCATGGACTCCACCAGATCATTGCTCTCATAATCTAACTCTCGAACACATCGCCGTCTGACCTTTTTCAGTGTCTCTTTGGATGGTATAAATCCTGCCTTCACCTGCCCAATGAGTTTTTATCCCATGCATTAGCTTGCTAGCATCCATGCAACATACATAGATCATCTTGTTAATTACAGAACAAAGAGATCAATACCATCTCATCGATCATTGCAACAGCAGCCTTCGGATCACGGTTAATGAGATGAACATCAACTAGTAAGGAATATGACATGGCATTTGGTTTCACATCCATGCTTGTTAAGTGATCAAACACCCTTGAAGCTTCGAATGTCTGCCACAGTAAATGCATGTGTGCATCTTCAGATAGAAGTATTTCAACATATGCAGTATCTGTTTATATATATATATATATATATATATATATAGAGAGAGAGAGAGAGAGA
>JAOXJP010000003.1:15532339-15550554 GCA_025762735.1 Platanus orientalis | reverse complement strand
AGATATCTATGATCTCTACTCTCCTCTACTTTGCCGATTCCTAAACCGACATTCCCTACATGATCCTCATTTAACAAATTTTGAAAATAGCTCCTCCACCTTTCTTTAATCTCTTCATCTTTTACTAAGACTCTTTGATTCTCACTTTTCATACATCTAACATGATCTAGGTCTCTACATTTCCTATCGATTATTCTTGCAAGTTTATATACACCCATCTCACCCTCCTTAGTACCTAACTTATGATAAAGGTCATCATATCTGGATAAATATAAAAGGAACAAATAGATTCTCTTCCTTTTCTTTTCATATCTTCTTCCCCTCATTTCTTTTACTTTCTTTAGAATTAATCATTTTTCATATAATTTTTAGCTTAACAACACAATGTTGACATTAGACAATACTACTTTGTGAAAGAGGAATATTCGCTCAATATGTCAATACTGCACATCATGTCGACTAAAAATTGAAGTTTTATAATGTACTTAATGTTTCATGTCGGTGTAGGAATATGTCGTATCAGTCCTAGTAGACATGGACATATGTCGACATATAAGACTTTTTCAGACATTTGATACCATGATGAGACTAGAGAGGGGATAAATTTCAAGTTAGAACTATGGAGGGATGTTTTAGAATCAAATGGTTTTAGGATAAGTTGGACTAAAATAAATATATGGAATGAAAATAGGAGTAGAAATGAGGGACTAGTTTGAAGTGATAACCAAGAGATAGTCCAGAGTGACCATTTTCGTTATCTTGGTTAATCATGCTCAAAGAAGGAGATATTGTAGATGATGCTACTCATAAAATTAGAGCGGGATTGTTGAAGTGGAGAGGTACTTCTGGAGTGTTGTGTGATAAATGAATACCACTAAAATTGAAGGCAAAATTTTATAAGACAGGTACAATACTAGCCATGCTCTATGGAGCAGAATGTTGGGCAGCAAACAAACAACACAGACATAAAATGAGTGTGGCTGAAATGAGGTTGCTGAGATGGATGAGCGGCAAGACTAGAAAGGATAGAATCAGGAATGATTCCATTTGTAGGAACTTAGGTGTAACATCAATAAGTGATAAAATGAGGGAAAATTGACTAAGATGATTTGGTCATGTGCAACAAAGACCAAAGACTGCTCCAATAAGGAGTGAGACGATGTAAGTTGACTAGAGGAAGGAAAAATTGACCTGGGTTGAAGTAGTAGGGAGAGACGTGGTATCTTGTAATTTAACCATAGATATGACCATAAATAGAGTGGAATGGCAAAATAGGATTCCTATAGCTATCCCTAAATAGTTGGGATAAGGCTGTTTGTTGTTGTTGTTGTATTCAATTTGCTATACCCTTTTCTACCTCCTAGAATCCTTAATAATCATTCACATAAAAGGAAAAATCATGCAATATAGTTCAAAACCATTCCAAAAACATAATACTACTTTTGTTTCATGGATTTAAGCAAACTTTAATAAGCTCTAGACATTCATTCAAATCCCCACATCAACTAAACTCTATCTCATGCAAAAATACCAACAATACATCGATTTTTTTTCGATAATTAAACAACAATACATTGATTTCAATCATCAATGTATTAAAATCTATTTAAAAAATGGCAAAACACATTCTATTTAGTGTTACCTAAAATAAAAACAAGTTGAATGTCATCTGGTATAAGTTTTTTGAAAAAAAAAAAAAATTAAAACCCTAGCTATAAATTTTGAGAATAGATCGATTTTGCACAAGATCCTTGACAAAATCCCAACAAAATCTTTGATCTTCTTCCTTCTCTCGTTTTCCCTCTTCTGCATTAGTTTTTTTTTTCCTTCACTAGGGTGTTTTCAGTCGACAAAGAGGTTGAAACCTCCCTTCGTTTTTATACTGTGTTTTATTTATTTTTCAAAAATACCTTATTAAGTTGGGTGTTACAACAGGGGTATTACAATAGATTATCTTGATAAAATGCATTGGAATGCTATTTCTAAAGATTTAAATATGTTACTAGAAACTATGCATTATAGATTAAATTATGTTGGGTGGTGTTGTGCTTTAAAAGGATACTGTGATGCTAGTTGGAATACCAAATTAGAGCATGCTAAATCCACAAGTGATTGGATATACACTCTTGGAGAGACGACAACTTCTTGGGATCTAAGAAACAAACTTGTATAACTCACTCCACATAAGAGTCTGAGTTTATAGCAATTGTAGTTGGAGGCAAAGAAGCGGAGTGGTTGAGGAATTTACTTTTGAAAATTCTGCTTTGGCCTAGACCAGTGCTACCAATATCCTAGCATTGGGATGGTACATTTACATTATCATGGGCATATAGTAAAGTATATAATGGTAGGTCTAGGCACACTAGAATAAGAAATAGCTATGAGATTGGATTTCTTAATTCAAGAGTGATCGCAATTGATTATGAGCAGTTAAGTGAAAACATGATGGATCCCTTGATTAAAGGCCTTACAAGGGAACTAATAGATAAAACTTCTGAAGGATGGGTCTACAACCCATTAATTAATCACCTATGATAGAAACTCATCTCAGTATTTTTGACCCAAATACTAAGTTCAATGAGCTAATTACATTGTCATTATGTGATGAACAATCAATAAATATACAACATCATCCCTTGGATTAGAAGTAGTGCTTTGACCTATAATGATAAGATGGGAGGATGAACCTATAACAGATTTCTATTGAGGTGTAGGTATTGCAATGATGCCTCTAATAGGTTCACCTATACAAATGTGGAAATGGAGCTATTTTCAATAAGGATAAGGGTTTTTCTCTAGAGCATGCATGAAACCAAGATATAGACACATGGTCTGTATAGTATCTGCTATTCTCAATTTCCAAAGCTGATAAATTTATGTGTGATTGTATCTCTTGTCTGTCTCATGGAGTCACTAATTAAAGGCTACGACTGTTAGGCACTTCTATAGGATATTGAGATATTACCACTAATGAAGGTTCAATTTCACTGGTGAACTTCATTAACGCGTAAAACTTTGAGATCCCTAGAGTAAAACGTTATTATTAATTTTTTTCAGATAAGTACAACGACAACAAACAGCCTCATCCCAACTATTTTTTTAGATAAGTGTAAAACATTATTTTTATTATAAGGATGTATTTGCAATTTATCAAAATTGTGGGGGTTTGTTTGAAATATTTGACAATTGTAGGGTTTGTTGGAGGTTTTAAAAGTTTTAAACAATGCACCTTTTTACCAACCGTTGTGCTTGGTTTGTTATAGATTTTAAAATTTCAAAAGGCACCTTCTACCAACCATTGCACTTGTTTTCAAAAAAGCCTTTACCAACCGTAGAGGTTGGATACTAGCCATTTGGCCAAAACAATTAATCAAACAAAGCCCAAGGGAACCCTTTAGGCCCAATAGCAACCAGTGGCAGCCCTTCCAAGTGACCTTCAGCCAATGGACATGGCCCCTTGTGGTTTTTAAATTGAGTACCCATATCAGCCAAAAATATACAGAAATAGCATTAAGTCTATTTTTTTTTATTTTTATTTTTATTTTTATTTTCAGACATTGCCGGTCCCAAGCTGGGATAAAGGAGGAGGGTTTTGTCATGTTGAAGGCCGGCATAGATACCCACTCAAACCATTTAAACATTATGTCTGTTTTTGGATCCTTAAAGGTGTGACTTTCTGGGTTGATTTTTGGATAAGCAAACGGCAGATCAACATATAACAGTTGCTAGGTTTCATTGTATCCCGGAGACAGCTCACTTGTGAGCCTATTGTTGACTTGGTTCAAGTTCAACAGAGTGCGTGGCGAAAAATGTCTTAAGGACAGCGACAGTTGCACCTTTTGAAGCACACTTCTATCCAATTCTTTTATATTGACCAAAAAGACATTATTCCAACATCCAACACGATTACTTCATCCATGTAGAAGAGTGCATGCAGTTCTATGCTTCATAAAGTAAGACAATATTATAGCTGTCTTATAATATTGGCTTCAACTTTATTCATTCACTCTGCTCTAATTCTATGGGCAACATCCTCAATCTTGTAGAGGATTAGTTTTAGGGTTCTATAGAACTATTGTAGAAACACACATACAGACATTATTGGAAGTAAAACACCCAAAGCATAATTGAAGGACATGGTATTCACGCCCACTTTGTGTGGTTATTTGGTTTTTCTAGTCATTACCTGCCATTGAATAGGCATTGGAAATTAACTGCTGCAGTTGTCTGTAGATATGGTTTCGAAACTTCTCCCAACTGCCAACTGCAGCATGGCATGCTTTCCCTTTTTCATTTAAAGGTTTTTCGTGTTATTGATACTCTTCTTTCTGCCAGAAAATACGAGTTGCTCTGTATGTTCAAAAAGCAGCCTTGCGGCTCATTGATGGTATGATCTCCAAAAAATTGTCAACTCTATTCAGGTCCATATTTGCATCATTTTAATCCTAACTTCTGTTTGCTTACTCATTTTATTTTTATTTCTGTACAGCTGGTAATCGATTTGAATACAAGCTCTCAGAAGAGACTAGACAAGCCGGTTGTGCCATTGACCCGGATGAACTTGCATCCATTGTTCGTGGCCACGATTTTAATCGCTTGAACTTTCATGGAGATGTTGAAGGTATTGCAAGTAAAGTCAAAGTTTCACTTGATGATGGTGTCTATTCAAGTGAACTACCTTTCAGGCAGAAGATCTACGGCTTCAACCGATATGTTGAGAAACCTCCTAGGAGTTTCTGGGTGTTTGTGTGGGAGGCACTACATGACTTAACCCTAATTATTCTCATGGTTTGCGCTGTGGTTTCAATCGGTGTCGGAATTGCTACTGAAGGCTGGCCAAAGGGCATATATGATGGGTTGGGAATAATACTATGTATTTTCTTGGTAGTTATGGTAACTGCAATCTGTGACTACAAACAATCCTTGCAATTCAGGGATTTGGATGAGGAGAAGAAAAAGATTTTTGTTCAGGTCACTAGAGATGGAAGTAGACAGAAGGTTTTGATCTATGATTTGGTGGTTGGTGACATTGTTCATCTATCTATTGGAGACCAAGTTCCAGCTGATGGGATTTTTATATCAGGTTACAGCCTGTTGATTGATGAGTCAAGCTTGTCAGGTGAGAGTGAGCCAGTGTATGTTTATCAAGAAAAGCCTTTTCTTCTGTCAGGGACCAAAGTGCAAGATGGGTCTGGTAAGATGTTAGTGACATCAGTTGGTATGAGGACTGAATGGGGAAGGTTGATGGAGACTCTGAGTGAGGGTGGAGAAGATGAGACACCACTGCAGGTGAAGCTGAATGGCGTTGCTACCATTATTGGGAAGATTGGTTTGGCTTTTGCTGTTCTTACGTTTATGGTGCTGACTGCAAGGTTTCTAGTGGATAAGGCACTGCACAATGAGTTCACGAAGTGGTCTTCTAGTGACGCGTTGAAGCTCCTGAATTATTTTTCTATTGCAGTGACTATAATTGTTGTTGCAGTTCCAGAAGGTCTACCATTGGCAGTGACGCTGAGCCTTGCCTTTGCTATGGAAAAATTAATAAATGATGGGGCACTTGTGAGACATCTATCTGCATGTGAGACCATGGGTTCAGCTAGTTGCATATGCACAGATAAAACGGGAACTTTGACAACCAACCATATGGCTGTTGAAAAGATATGGATCTGTGAAGAAGCTAAGGTGATAAAAGGTAATGACTGTGTAGATGATGTGAAGTCTGCAATCTCTGAGAGGGTTCTGAAAATCATTTTGCAGTGTATCTTTCAGAATAGTGGTTCTGAGGTGGTGAAAGGGAAAGATGGAAAGATTAGCATCTTGGGTACTCCAACTGAATCAGCATTGTTAGAATTTGGCTTGCTTTTGGGGGGTAATTTCGATGCCCAACGCCATGAGTCTAAAATAGTGAAGGTTGAGCCTTTCAATTCACTCAGGAAGAAGATGTCTGTGCTTGTGGCTCTTCTGACAGGTGGGTTCCGAGCATTCTGCAAAGGCGGATCAGAGATAATCTTACAAATGTGTGATAAGATAGTTGATAATAGTGGAGAACCTGTGCTTCTGTCAGAAGAACAAATAAAGGGCGCCATGAACATTATAAATGGATTTGCCTGTGAAGCTCTTAGAACTCTCTGCTTGGCTTTCAAGGATATGGATGAGACTTTTGATGGAGACAACCTACCAGCTGATGGCTATACATTGATAGCAGTTGTGGGAATTAAAGATCCAGTCCGCCCTGGAGTCAAGGATGCAGTACAGACTTGTTTAGCTGCTGGGATTACAGTGCGGATGGTTACTGGTGACAATATCAATACAGCTAAAGCTGTAGCAAAAGAATGTGGTATATTGACAGATGATGGCTTGGCTATAGAGGGACAGGATTTTCGTAGTAAGAGTCCCCAGGAGATGAAAGATTTGATACCGAAAATCCAGGTCCCTTTTTTCCTTTGCATTAAGAATTTTTAACCTTCAACTACTCTTTGTGGAAGAATGAGGTTTCTACAATACTAAGACTATGTATGCAGGTGATGGCTCGATCCTTGCCTTTGGACAAGCACACCTTAGTGACCCAATTGAGGAATGAATTCAAAGAAATCGTTGCAGTGACCGGTGATGGGACCAATGATGCCCCTGCTTTGCATGAGTCAGACATTGGACTTGCTATGGGTATTGCAGGAACAGAGGTTTGTTTTGTATCTGGCTTTATCCATGCAATAGTAGCAGTTCTCACATCTTACCAGCTTAATCAAGACTTTCTTCACTGCTTCTTCTTACTGCTATTGTTGTTGAATTTTATTTGTGTGTGTGTGTGTGTGTCCCCATTCATGTATCATATACTTTTCTATTAATCAGTGTTCTTAATCACTCAGGAAAACCTAAGTGATGGACCTGGCTTGTCGCTAATAACGTATGTGGTTGCCTAGTAAAATCTTCCAATATTTGCCTTACATACATCATACATACATATATACATATGATGTAGGAACTATCAAGCAGAAGAGAAAATGCAGAAATTGAAACCTTACTAATCATGGTCTGAGATAGGGAAGGGAATACTTGAGTTGAATTAAAGAGAGCTATAGAATTAGTTAGTAACTTATTAACCTATTATTTTCATTTCATTACCTAGTATTTCAAATTTTTTTTTTCTAATGGTTTGATATTGTTTCAAATTACACTTTTACTTGCTTCTTTCTCATTCTTCAGTCGCATCTTATTCATTTCTTGGTTCTCGTTTCCCAAGGGTATTGAGCCTCACTTTCTGCTTCTCACTTTTCATTGCTTCTCGCTCTAGTAATTCTGGTTAGAATCATTCCCTTTTAATGGTTTAAGGAGGAAGTCCAGTAGTGTTGTAAGCATTGGTGGGACCTTGAGACACTTGGAACGATGTAAGAGGTCTCTGTCCCCTCCTCTAAGTCTTGTTCAGATCCCCCCAGTCTAATGGGATTGATGGTCCATCTCATTTCCCTTCTTTTATAAATGCTTCATTGCTTGTAAATGGTTTGATTCTTAGCAGAGCTAGCTTGTGTTATTCAGTTAATAGCATCATGTTGTATGTAGTTAGGATGGTAGACTCATCCCCAACCCTGACCATTTTGAAAGGCAATGGAAGTGCTATAAAGCATGTGCGGGTCCTTCCAAGAATGGTTTGATAAGGATTCATAGTTCACACTCGATGGGCCATGGAAAACATGTCATTCATCTACTTTTCATTGGTTAACGTGAGATTAAAAAAAGTTAAATAGGAAACCACAGGAGTGGGTGAGCTGTGGTGCCTAACAGCTTCCTTGGCTCACAACTGACCCCTTACCTTGAACTTAAAGAGGAACCAGTATCAATTGGAGTCACGTATTTTCTAAATCAAAACTTTTATATACTAAAAACACATTTACTTTCAAAACCTGATGTCAACCGCATCGTCAAAATGGTAGGTGGTGATTCCACGTCCATAGTAAGCGCCCAAAAGGGCGGTCCCAGGCCCCTCAATATTTTTGTTCTATTTTTTTGGGGGGTGGGGTGGGGGGTTAAACTGGTTCCAACAGCTCCCTCTTGGTTGTGGTGCAGGACCACAACTAATTGAGCAATCTGTTTAGAAATTTAAAAGTCAAAGTGAGAGGGCTTAACTCAAGAAATGACTGTTAACATAGTCAAATTGAACCATCTGTTTGATACCCTATCCAAGGAGTATCTCAAGACCTTGATAGATGCTCACCGTCCATTATGAGTAACTTGTCTTTGCTTCTATTTCTTTCTTAGTTTCTTCTTACTGTTTTGCATTGCTGTTTTGATTTTAGTTGGGATAGAAGTTTCTATCTTTTTCGATAGAAAATAAAATGTCTCACTTATAATTTTGACACATTTGCATAGAGAAACACCCTTAAAAAGTGAATAGAGAAGATTTAGGGTAATGTCTATTCAAGCCCTATATATATTTATTCACCTACATTCATCAAAAAAGGGGAAAAACATTGATTTTCACCAACTGAATTCCATAATTACAACCGTTGAACAGTTCCATCCGGCAAATTCTGGACAAGGAAGTCTCCATTGGCAGAGGTTTGATTGGGATGAATGCAGCTGAAAATCTTTAGACAATCCCAGGAGTCTGTCTGTACTCATACTGTCCTGTCTACAACACCTGTTCGCTATGGCCTGAGATATACCTATCCATGCCAAGCATATATCACCTTCCTCCTAGTCATTTGCAGCTAGGTGATATTGCTAAAGATAAGATCATCAGGTTTTGACCCACGCTTTCTATTGGGGGCAAGGGAATTTTGCCGAAGTCCAACACTCTCAATGGGATCCTGATCTATTTGTTATTCAGAGAGTTTTCCTATCAAACACAGTTTGCAAGCACAGAATCAGAGCTTTTATTTTAACAACTCAAACATCTTTACTATCAAGCATAAAATTGCCAGAAGTGGCACTGCCACTTGTCACCAGATAACATATTGCATCTAAACAGTGGAAACCTATGAACCAACCATAATCACTAAATGTATTCTTCTTCTTTCTTTATTCTTTATTCTTTTTTGACAAGGTAAATATTGGATTAATAAAATTACAAAAAAATATCGGGAGCTATATGAGCTGTGCAGCTTGGAAAATTCTACACATTCTAAGCAATTCTAAAGATATTATTACCCCAATCAAACACAAAATCCCAAAATCGAATCCCTTCAAAAGTTTTGCAAAGTGGTAGCCCAGAATTACATCAAAGAGAATCCATTTCAGAACCTTGGGGAATCACTGCATACCCTTCAAATATTCTAGTGTTACGTTCTTTCCAAATACACTTGTACACTGCAAAAGTGAAGATTCTCCATAGGAATTTTTTTTTTTTTGTTCAAGGCACCTAAGGATCATGCTAGGATGGTTTCAAGAAGACTGTGGGGCATGGAGCATGCCATAGTAAATAAGCACTAGAAATTAGACCATATTCTGCTCAAGAAACTATAATGGAGGAACAAGTGATTAATCAACTCGGTATCTCAGCTTTGGGAGCCATGTCCTCTCGATATAAGATGATCTACCATTAAGATTTTGTTTAGTAATACTAACCACATGAAAAACACAACCTTGGTGGTGACACAGGCTTTCAAAATGAAATTTGCTGGGAACAACAACTTATGTCTCTGAGTAAGATTCATATTGAAAGTATTAACTGAAAATTATCCTTTAGACTCTTTCAGCCACACTATCTTCTCCTTTTCCACTAACAGATGAGTAGCTCCCTCAAGGCGATGGAGTTGAGAGCTGACCACGTCAATCACCCAATTATTCAACCTTCTTTTGACTTGTGGGCTGTAAGAATACCTACATGCTATGACTTACAGATACTCCTGGTTAATGCATCTGTTGCAGAAGCCTATGATACAGCAACAACATTTCTTTTTGATGGTCCATCCCACCTTAAAACTAGTTTCCAAACAACCCATCCAAGTTTTCTTTACCCAATGCCCAATCAGCCAGCCCATGGTCCATTTACCCATGATCCATAAGCCATTTACCCATCACCCACCTGTTCATTTACCCAACCAGACAGTCAAGATTTTCCAACTTTCAATTAATTATTATTAGTATGTAGTTTAGAGAAAGTTGGCCTATTTAATACGTGTTGTTTTTCAATATACTTTTGTTTTCCCGTGATAGTGGGTTTTGTAGTAGGGTTGTTGCCTTGTTTTCTTTATACTTTACAGAATGGAAATGAGAAGGAAGACTTCTGGAATCTGGATTGCCATTTTCAGAATCATTGTTGTGTTTATGAGAGGTTCTCTCATTTGTGGGTTGTGTGAGTCCCCTCTATCTATGAGTGATTCCGGCCCCTCCGGTTGAGTGATTCTCGGAATCTTTTATCCCATATGTTATCTTTCTCATTGTTGTAATTAGCGTGTAACACCCCTAATTGGTGTTGTATTGGTCTCATACTTTGGCACTTGCAACCCCCTCTTTTGGGTTCTACATGTTGTAGTGTATGGGTATATGGGATCATACATGCAAGGGTTCATATGTCTTTGTACAATGTAGACCTGTAAATACCCGTACATGTATTACTTACTTTTGATGTATAAGATAAAAAAATGAGAGAGTATCTCTAACTCTCCATATGTATTCTTCCCATTCTCTTCTCTTCTCTTCTTCTTCCTCCTTTTCTACTTGAAACCTTAAATTACATCCAGCACTAACCTCTAAATCATCTAGAATTCCACTGGGTATTAGAGCCAGAAGTTCCAAGTGTGCAGAGTTAGAAGAAAAACACACATTATACATATTGGCGTTAGCAGATGGTATGTTGATGTTAGCAGTCCATACGGATATGCCAGCCGTGGTCGAAAAGTAATAGTAGATCTTGGATCGCCTGACTTTGGAGAGTATTTTTTGTCAAAGACTTGATTGCATTTGATGTTATTTCCATTTTTTATGAAATTTTCAAGGATTTTCGACTAGTTTTCCAGATTTAAAAAATCTTGAGATTTGAATTATATAATGATACTCTTTGACAATAATGTCTAAGTTAGGTAGTTTTAAATAAGCAATCCTCTTTTGGTAGGGGATGATGCATTAGGAAGTTTTTAGGTTTCTATTTAGGATTTATTTTCAAGTGCATTGCAAGCAAGCTAGGAAGTTTCTATTAGGTTTCCAATTAAGATAGCAAATAATTTATTATAAATTGGTGTAATAGGGTCTTTGGAAAGAAATCAAGAATATTCATTCATCTCAGTTGAGAGTTAAAGGACATTTGAACTCTCTTGAATGAGTTCAGAGATTTAATCTCCCTCAGGCGAGATTACTTCTCTCTAATTCTCCCTTTTATTTCTTTTATTTTGGTGTTTGAATCCTTGTAATAGAATGGGACTGCTACAATTGGTATTAGAGCCATCATGATTCTGTTGGTGGATGCCACACACTTAAGGATAGAATAAGGCTGCCACAATCATGGATATAGAAGATTTGAATGTAAAGTTGGAAGTGATTGAAAAGAAATCAAAGAATCTCGATGCGCTTAAGGAGGCGGTATCTCAATTTGAACAAGATCATGCTTCTAAGGAGGCACATAGTAATAATATAACTGATTCAATTGCGAATCAAGCTCCAACCATGGGAGATTGCAATGCTTGCCTTCAAGCATATCCACCATGAGGTGATGTTAACATCTAAATCCCTGCTGACATGAAAATAACAAAGATGTCTACACTTAAATTAGGGTTCCTTCGATTTGATGGGACTGACCTAGTACCATGGATCAATGAAGTAGAACAATTCTTAAAATTACATCAAATAGCTTTAGCACAACATATCACCATTGTATCTTTTTTTTTTTTTTTTTTCTGGATAATGAAGTGCCACAATGGTACTATTGGTTAGATTAACACTATGGGGAAGGAATACCATGGTGTTTCTACACGGAATCTACACAGTTTGGTCCAACACAATATGATGATTTCACCATCGCATTGAAGAAGCTGCGGCAAACTGGTATGCTATGTGATTATCAAAATTAATTTGAGAGGCCCTATAGTTGATTCATTGACGTTCCACCCCAACGACTTCTAATTCTTTTTTTTTTTGGGGACTTCTCAAAGATATACAACTAGATGTACAAAGTCAGAATCCTAGAATTCTATTCCATGCAATTTTTTGGCAAAACCATTTAATGAAAAGATGTTAGGATATGAGCGAATTGCTACATTCAATCAAGATCAAGGAACAACACTGAATTATCTACAGATTGGGCTGTCCAAACTTGAGAATTCAAATTTCAAGAATCTGATGATTGTGGAAATGAAAGCAACAAGGGAAAATGGGATATGCTACAATTGTGATGAACAATTTTTGTTGTGACAAAAGCGAAAGATCGGATTCAGGTTTGTGACAGCCTAAATCAAAATGAGAACACAGGCAAAAGAACAATCACACAAGCACAAGTTTTGCACGGTTCAACAAGATTGCCTACATCCACGAGTGGAGATGATCAAGAACTTTCACTAAAATGAAGCATACAATATTAAAAAATGAGTTTCCAAAACAAAACCTCAAAGAACTCTTCACAAAGTCTTCTTCCTCACTCACAGTCTCTTGTACTTTACAAAATCCACGAAACAATCCTTTCGTATGGAGACGCACTTCCCAAGAAACCCTACATCACATTGCAGGTCAACCCCCCCTCCAAGAAGTGGTTCGAGTCAACGGGCCCAAATCGGGTTAAAATACAAGTCCTTGGGTTGCTTTCTAGATCACACAAACGGGTCGCACTTTGGGATGCATGTGGGTTGAATTCAAGACAAATTCTCAATAGTTTTCTTCTAATTAGAAATGCAAGGCTCAATAATTTTTCTTGATTGATGGGAAAACATTGTTAGAAATGAGACCAATGATTTGGAAGGTAATGATGCAAGCCCGTTAATGGACAATAGCCGAACAACTCCTTTGCTTGCAATCTATGATCCAAGGAGGACACAACTTAGGACCAAGATCTTTTGATTTTCTACCTTGTCGACAAGGTTGATCTCATGGGGAATGAAATATAACTATAATGACCAAGGTAGTTTTAAATAAGCAATCCTCTTTTGGTAGGGGATGATGCATTAGGAAGTTTTTAAGTTCTATTTAAGATTTATTTTCAAGTGCATTGCAAGCAAGTTGGGAAGTTTCTATTAGGTTTTCAAGTAAGATAGAAAATATTTTATTGTAAATTGTGTTGAAGTATATTAATTTGTGTATATCCTAACACCTTAAGGTTTTGGGAGAGTTGGTTAATTTATTGTCAACATGGTATCAGAGCAGGTTTGGTTGTGAGTTCGAATCCCAGTGGAAGTATTTTCTTAGATGTAGTTTTGTGCGCGAGTGTACGCATTGTGTGGACCTGTGCCTAGCTCCCCAAGTGTGTTCCCAGGAGAGACCAATGTTCCTCCTGAGGAGGGGTTGTTGAAGTATATTAATTTGTGTATCTCGTAACACCTTAAGGTTTTGGGAGAATTGGTTAATTTACTATTAACAAGTTGGTGTAATAGGCAATCAAGAATATCCATTCATCTCAGTTGAGAGTTGTTGGAGGTGTGAACTCTCTCAAATGAGTTCAGAGGTCTAATCTCCCTCATACGAGATTACTTCTCTTTAATTTTCCCTTTTATTTCTTTTATTTTTGTGTTTGAATCCTTGTAACAGGATGGGTCTGTTACAAATGATTTTAGGAAGTTTTAAGCTTCTAGATTAGTTGACATTGGGTCGTTTTAGCGGCATTCGATTTGATGGAGTTTTGAGAGTTTATTGAAGTGGGTATTATTTATTGTAGCTACTGTGGGACTACTTTCTTTCTGTTTTTGGCATGATTTGGGGATTTTTACCCATTTATTGGCACTTAGGGATTGTGTGACCCAGTGCTAGATACATGCAGACTTCAATCTACTGTTCTGTTGCATTCATGGTGCTTGATGGGTTTCTTTCTTGAAGGCAGCAGTATACTAGGGGCTGTTATTGAACAAAAAAAAAAAAAAAAGGAAATAAAGAGAATTAATTCTTGTAATAGATAAATTTCTGATAAGCTTCACTAAGAAATTGCTTCTCTTTATTCTCAAGTTCATCAGGAATACTGTTGACTTAAGAAATAATATCACATCTCACTTCCTTTAGTGAAGCAAATATATTCACTTCGGGAGTGAACTGGAAGGCTGCCAAAACATGAATTCTGATCCCATTATTAGAATGTCATCAAGCTCTTTTGCTATGAAATGGTTTTCTTTTTAAACTACTGCTTCATGATCATGCTGGGAATGATGTATTCTTTTCTTTCTTCTTCGTATGCTCCTTTTTTTTCTCTCTTTTAATAATATAATCTGATTACCAAAAGGAAAGATCTGTTATTTGCTATTTTATAACAGGTTTATATGCAAGAATAACAAATATGTTAGGAACTAGGGTTGTAAACAAGCCGAGCTATGCTTAGCTTGGTTCAGGCTCATGAGACTTGTGCTGGCTTCAGGCTTGACTCAACTCAGCTCAGTGAAGCCCAGGTTGTAATCTTGAGCCAATATAAGGTTGAATTTGCAAGCTGACAAAGCCCTTGGTCCAAAGTCCATAATATCATTTTTATTAAGATGGAAAATTAACAATAAATCTTGGTTTTAAGGCCTAATTTATTATATATTTTCTATGCAAGTATTATGTAGTATCTTAATGAGTCTAAACCAAGCCACCCTAGCTTGGCTCAAACTCAAACTTAGCTCATGAACATGGTGAACCGAGCTAACTCGGCTTGTTGACAGCCTTACACTAGCAACTACCAGAAACAGTCATGCTATTCACGAGTTTTTTTGGAAGATCATCCATCCATGTGGGTAATGCTGTGTCAGATAATATGGTAATGGTTGGCAAGCTAATGTATAGTTACCTTCTTAGTTATAACTAACTAGTGTATGGGAAAGAGTGGCACTCATATTTCTCATTTAGGCAGCTCCTATGTGGTTTGGACCTATATAGTTGGTTCCTCGTGTTACTTCATCTAGTTGTTTAATGCAGTCCCATTATTCTTAATCTTTCATGACTTCTTTCTACAGGTTGCAAAAGAAAATGCTGATGTCATCATAATGGATGATAATTTTGCCACTATTTTGAATGTTGCCAAATGGGGACGTGCAGTTTATATAAACATTCAAAAGTTTGTTCAGTTTCAATTGACTGTTAATGTTGTTGCTCTTGTTATCAATTTCGTTTCTGCTTGCATCTCAGGTGAGTTTGACCATGAAGCTGCATTATATGTGATCAGTTCTAGGGTTCTTTCAAGTAATACCATGTTCATTGGTTTTCATAATGCAGATATATAGCCTAATTTTGTCAAGTTAACTTTCAGGATCTGCTCCTCTTACGGCTGTCCAGTTGCTGTGGGTCAACATGATAATGGACACTCTTGGTGCATTGGCACTGGCTACAGAACCACCAAATGACGGACTGATGAAAAGGCCTCCTGTTGGAAGGGGTTCAAATATCATCACCAGGACCATGTGGAAGAATATTATTGGACAGAGTATCTATCAATTGGCTGTCCTTGCAGTCCTTGAATTTGACGGGAAGAGGCTTCTGAGACTTACGGGTTCAGATGCTAGTTCTGTTCTCAATACTTTTATATTCAATTCCTTTGTGTTTTGCCAGGTATGATTTATCAGTTTTATCTCATAGTTTCTAGTAGTGTGGAAGCTTTTCCCAAAGAGCTCTGCACCATATTATCCTGTCCTGTACTTTGGATTATATCATTGACCTTGGTTTGCATTTTGTAACTTCCTGTTGTGGTAGTCATCATTTGCCGTTCCTTGCTTCTCAAAGTTACAAATTGCATTTTCTTTTAACAGTTGAGAAGTGCATGCTACACAGTACTGCTAGCATAGTTACCAGAGTGAGAAGCAAAAGCAGGAAGCAATGTGAAAGCGAGAAGTGAGGCTCAATAAATCCTTAGGAAGCGAGAAGCAAAAAACGAAAATAAAGTAAATAATTATATGTTACAAACTTGCAATCAATTATCTCAACTACAATATAATAAAGTGAATAAACTTAAAGAAAATACTAAAAACCTAAAAGTTTACTATATAAGTAACAAAGAATCTTGGCAATCAATATGCAAACCACTTATTATTAGTATGGCCAGCCATACCTTAGATTTTTACCATACATTAGATTTTTTGCAGATAACTTATATCTTAGAGTCAGACTATAGAAGACCTTGTATAAAAACCATCAAATTTAGATCTTTTTTAGTATATTGGAATAAAATAATATAACAATAAATTCAGTACAAAATCTTTTTTACCTATAAAATCATTATTAAATCTCATACATAATATTTTATATAATGCTAACAACATAGGATTTACATTAAATAAAGTACAATATTGTTTCTTGGATTGCTTCCACTAATTTCACTATGCTTCCCAGCACTTCCCACTACTTTGGGAAGCAGTTTGGAATTAGGTTCCCAAACAAGCTTCTCAAGAAGCGAACTTCCCACCTTGTACCAAGTTTTCCTGCAACTTTATTATGTTTTGTGTTATTTTTTTCTTTTTATATAAATAACGGTTGCAGAAACACGAACTGTGCAATCACATGGCATATCTTTTTTGGATGAAGGATATGGAGTTTTATTGAGTTAGGCAACATGCCTTTCATAGGTTTGCTATTAAACAGTTGACTCAGTAAGTCAAATCCAGTCTGGATGCAGACATTGCAGGGGAGGCCAGTAAGTTTTAATGCACAAGTTGGTGTTGTAAATTGTCAACATGGTGAATTTAAGAAACATTTAGTAACTTATATCTACTTAGTATCACACACTCAAAATGTTTATCATAAGATCAGATAATGTATAAAGTGTTTTATTTGATTATGCAATTATGTAAATCCTTAGAGTTATATCTCCTATAGTACACCTAAATGTATCACGACTAATAATAGTCTTCACTCTTTGCCTTAGGATCGCATCTTTCTTAATCTCATTTTAAATCATCATTCTTCCAACTTCTATATGGTTTCTCAATATTGTCTCGTCCTTGTTATGAACTACATATTTGTTTGTGGCTTGTCCATTTGAAGGTAATAGATTCATTTTTTGATTTCTGTTAGTTTCCAGTGTTGAAGATGCCGGCTGTATCTTTATTTTCAGCTGTTGGATTTTGAGAAGATCCAACTGTGGGGATTAACTTGGAGTTAAAGATTCCTTAGGAGATAGGAGTCATTACTGAAGGCTCTAAAGGGGAAATAAAAAACCTAATAAAATTAGGGAAAAGAGAGAGAGAGTGGAGCAGTCACAAGGGAGTTCTTGTGGGGTTTTCTTCAAGGGTTTGAGAGTGTGAGAGAGAGGGTGTACAAGGGGAAGCGGTGTGGGTTTTTGGGTTATAGAAAACACACTTCTTTGTATAGATTTCCCATTTTTATAGTGAAGGTAGATTTTATCCTCTCTCGTGGACGTAGGCACATCACTAAACCACGTAAAAATCCTTGTCTTGTGTGATTGTTGATTTCTTTGCTGTTGTTTTACTCTTTATTGCATGGATTGTGAGTGATTTATTCTTGTATCTCATCACGTGGAATTTTAGGGTTGTTTCCGTTGCGGCAACAATTGGCATCAGAGGTTCTAGTTCGTGTTTGACTCCAGTGAATGCCTTGAACCACTTCGGTGACTCCGGTGGAAGCACCAAATACAATAGAAGTGTTGAATGCTTTCTTTAGATGTAATGCCTCTTCGTAGGCTGATTTGACTATGTTGCTCATACACTTCGGAGAGACCTTCTAGTTGAAGGTTTCTAAGATTTCACCTGTTAGGGCTTTTCTCTCCAAGCTTTCTAGGGATTTAAAGGTTTGGAAATCACCTAGGCATGACCCAATACATATCTACAAGAGCTATATAGCTTCAAGGTCATGTGTGTGAATATCTCTCACAGAAAACTTGATTTTCCAATAGACAAGCACATAAAACCTCAAACTTTGGGAATGCATTTTCTCAATTTCATGCAAGAACCATTGCTAGACCTTGGGAGATCTTTTCTTTATGAGGGAGGATTGGATCCGCTCCTCTTAACTAACGCTCCTCTCCTCCCCCTGTCAGGGGGCGGGCACATCAATAGTGAAAAGTGATATGTACCCCCCCCCCAAAAAAAAAAAAAAAAAAAAGTGTAAATCACTTTTCAGCGTTGCTGTACCCACCCCTTGATAAGGGGTGGAGGGGAGTGTTAGTC
>JAOXJP010000003.1:15493285-15524005 GCA_025762735.1 Platanus orientalis | reverse complement strand
TTGACTTGCCAATTAATTTGATTTTAAATTATCATTTTTTTTTTTTTTTTTTTTTTTTTTTTTTGGTGAGAATGATTGTCTGTGTTGACATAGGCCTATTGACATATGATGTGTTTTCGAATTAGGAGCAGATTTCTTGTCTAAGATGGTGTACAGGGCACAAGGTGACTTCATTTGGATTAAGTGGGTGGAAATTTGAAATTTCATCAAACCCTTGCCCATTTTATTTCATGTGAAATCACCTGGTGTACTAGACACCATATCCTGGACAGAATATCTATTTCATTTTTTTAATTTGGTCTCTTTTCTTACACCTGAACATTTTTTTGAACCCTAAACACATGATGTGTCAGATTTTATTCACCATAAAACACTAGACACTTTGTCATCACAAAACATGATGTGGTAGCTTTTAATGAAGTTTGCCTTCTTGAAGTTGTCTGACTATACAGTGTTTTTTTTTTTTTTTCTAATCTTTTATGAGTACTATAGAGACCTGTTTGCTATTACAAAATATTTCTCATACAAATATGTATATAATACATACAAATATATATTATATGTAGACAAGTTCAGGCCTCGGGCTGGACTGAGGTAAGCCCAAGCCCTACCCTTTAAAAAACTTCGGGCCATGGACTAGGCTTGGGCCTTGTCGGACTTAGCTTGAATCGGGCTTTTTCAGGCCAAATGTCGGACCGAGCCAGGTTCAAGCTGGCCCAGACCCATGCTCACCCCTAAGCCCAGCATTGACAGCCCTACAGAGGATCCTTTCCCAGTCAACCGAGCCAAGGGACATTGGCATCCATTGCAGTCAGTTAAAATACATTATGAGGGAGGAACCTCTATTCAGGATGCACTATTCGCCCCCTTCAAGTTAACAGGGCCACACTTCTGTGAGGAGGCAAACGGTGCATCCTGGACAGAACATTATTTTGGATACATAAACATGCAAATGTTCTCAGAACGCAATACTAAATTTTGAAGAAGTGAAATTATTGTGTGTCCTTCGGTAGACTCATCGTGCGTTAGTGTAGTTTAATTTACTGTAGGAAATTACAACTCTTGGACTTGGATTGATTTTGGCTTCTTTCCTTTTAGGTGTAAAATTCACACGGTCTAGAACCCTGGTCTCAAGGGCCTTTTCCATCACAACGCTCTAAACCGTCAGATCTTCCAGCCACCTAACTCTACTCCCTAACCAAGTGGGCCCGCTAGTTTAAGGGTCTAGATTAATAATTAATCAGCCCTACATTCTTGCACTATCCTTAATAACTGTAAGAACCTTGTTTGGATTGCCAGTTTATTGCAGACATAACAGAGATCTCCTGTGGCAATTTTTCTGTAGCATGAACAAAAAAGGTTTTTACGTGACTGTCTTTTAACATGTTTTTTTTTCTTTTCTTTCTTTGTTTTGTTTTGTTTTGTTCATGCTACAAAAAGCCACAGTAAAATATGCCACCATTACAGGTTTAAACCGTTCTGAGAAGACAACGTATGGTGGAACCAAAAACACTTCTTGGTCCTTCTCTCCCTGCTCCTCGTCACAGCTTATCCGTGTGAAGTACAGCCAGCAAATCATCTCCCTTCATCCTTTTCCCTTTCATAGTAACAAGTTTTTTTTGAGAGAGACTGCAAAATTTTCTTTACTTAGAAACGCAGAGAGGATTTTTTCTTTCCCGCCATTTTCTCTCTCTCTCTCTCTGCTTGTGTTTCTTCTGCAGCTGCTTTAATAACTGGGGTTTGTGTTTCTCTCTCTGCTTGTGTTTCTTCTTGTTCCAGCTAGCTATAAGATTCTGAGACTCCCCTGTTTATTTCATTCCTACTTTGGAACCAAGGCTTTAGAGAGTGAAAGAGTTCTGAGTTCTTGTTTAGATGGAGAGAATGGATACTGATCACCGGAACTCTTTGGAAGAGAAGCCCGAGTTCTTCAAGGTTCTAATTGGCGATTTCAAGCGGCGACTGGTATTTTTTTTTCATTATCCGTCATGGGTGTTATTAATTTTCTTGAGTTGTGAGATTTTTAGAGCTTGATCTAAGCAACTTTTTTCTCTTACCAACGTAAAGCTTTTAAACCAGTCCATTAGAGGCGGCTGATACCTTCCATCAAGTGATATTATAGAGTGGCATTGTCAGACACTGGTTAGATAGAGTAGTTTTTACCTATTGAAAATATAAATTTTCTGGACTTGCTTCCTGTTCTGTTGATGGCTTTCATTCCATGAACACCTTCTGCTTGATGATTAAGTTGGAAGCATTGGACATTCTATAGGTCGAGATTATTCTGACCATTTGATTAAGTTTTACACACATTTGGATTGGAACTGATAGATGTTCAACGAATATTATTTTTAAATCATCAGGATCATTAAGAGGGTACTCAATGCAAGCTTGAAAAGCTATAAGTCTTCCATTTCCCACTACCCAAACTGCTTTTACTTCAAAGATAGGTTTGCATATGCCCATGCTTCTCCATAACTAAATCTATTCTATTTGCAAAGAGATTGCAATTAAATTTTCACTAGCGTTCCCTTCCCTGGTCACCCCTTTAACATCCTCTACTCACAAATTTACATGCCTGCGGATTTTAGTAACTCTGAACCTATCTTGGACTGTATACAGATATATATACCTGGGGTGGGTCATATATATTTATGTGTTGTTTTCTTTGATTCCAGGTTGTGGCCAAGGCAATTCAATGCATACGAGGTGTAAAAAGGGAAATAGATATATAGATATTCTAGTCTCACCACAAAATTCATAATATGGATGGACCTGTTTAGAATAAAGTTATCATATATTATGGTAATTTACTGTTTGTATCATAGTTATCAAGAAATGCATTTTTGCTTCCTAAACCCATTAAATCTAATGGATTGGGCAAAGCTCTGCTCAGTCTGAAGAGAACCTATTCCTCCTCCCTTAATCTTTCTCCTATTCTCCTCCCTCTGAACCAATGAAAAACGGTGACGGCCAGCAAAGGGAAACAGGGTGAACAAGCTGCCCTCTAAAGTTTCTTCATCTTTTGCTCCCTAAACCTATCACTCGTCTCATTCTTTTATGTATTACCAAGTTGAATTAAGCTAGACTTTGAGACTCTGACTTCGTAGGTCTCTCTGTGTGCATGTTTGCAATGTAGATTTCCTCTTTTTTTTTTTCTTTTTTTTTAATTTATAACTTCTAGCTTTGTGGTATTAGTTCTGCATTCTAGTGTAATATCCTTGCAAACACAGCTAGTGAATCAGATTATTGGGTTTATCAGTGCTTGATACTACTATTCTGGTGCTCAAAGTTAAGTTTTTCTATTTTGTAGATGATCCCTCCTGCCTTTATAAAGCATATCTCACAAGAAACATCAGAAAAAGTGATTCTAGAGGGTCCCAGTGGTGATAAATGGGAAGCCAAATTAAAGAGAACCACAAATGGTACCTTCTTGGAAGATGGTTGGGAGAGGTTTTCAAGAGACCACTCCTTAAGATTTGGGGAGTTTGTAGTTTTCAGATACAACGGTGATATGCATTTCATTACAAGAATCTTTGCTAGAAATGCATGTTGGCGTGAAGATTCTTTTGCTATCAAATCTTCACTAGAATCAGCATGTGGTAAGTTCACTTCAAATTTTGGGCACTGGATGACTTTTAATTAAATTAAGTTCTTAATATGACTAAGATTACTACAATAGCATCTTGTAGACCTGCAAATTTGAAGTTAAGGACGTTTGAGATAACATACAACTCCATCCAGTTAGACCTGCAAATTTGGCATCAGTTCATATGCTTGATGCAAAACTATCATGATTTTTTCTTCTTTTATGTTCTTCAACAACTTCAAGTAAATTTTGTGTCTAACACAGGAGAAAAACGAAAACGGGGACGTCCCAACTTAACTCCCACAAAAGGGAAAGCATGGGAAGCGGCTAAATCCTTTTCTTCTGAAAAACCTTATTTCTCAATTGAAATCAGAGGATGGAATGTGAACAAGCTTGGCTTTTTAGTGAGTTGATATGCCTTCCTTTTCATCTTTGGTTCATCAAACATTGGTTTTGTATCTTTATGCCCAACAAGTGACATGGGTATTGTGTTAAAATCTTTTACTATGTTATATTATAACCAACTGTGCTAGTGATTTTTGCACTTATGGTCCCAAGCTTGGACAGAGGAGGATTGCATTAGTTCATGATTAGCATAAACCATTTAAACATAAATCCTAAAAATTTATTGTTTTCATCTTATTTGTATGCAAAGTCCATCATTTAATACCCAATGTTTATGATTGTTTCAAATACAAAGGTTTCAATATGTTGTAAATTTTTATAGTCTAAGCTGCCCAACTTTTCCCTCTTATTTCTATGCAAAGTCCATTTAACACCCAAACTTGGATAGTCTGGTTAGTGTTTTAGATTTTTTTTTTTTTTTTTTTTTTACTTTTTCTTACTAGCTACGCTTATGCAGATCATACCAGATTGGTTTGCAAAATCCTATCTTCCAAGAGAAAGAAAAGAGATTCATTTGCAAAATGAAGGTAAAAAATGGCCGGTAGGTTTTGTTCCTTATCCGAAAAAAGCTCTTTTAAGTACAGGTTGGTTACCCTTCTCCTCTGAAAACAATCTTAAAAAAGGAGATTGTTGTGCATTTGAGCTTGTGGATGAGTTGGACATGAAGGTGCATGTTTTCCGTGGAAGCAGCTGCTGATGAGAATGTGTAGTTTTTCTGCTTTTTGGCTTCCTAGTACAAAAACAAAAATATAGCATAAATCAACACAAGACTTACTTGGGAGAAGGCATTGGTTTCTTCAGCACCGTTTTGATGACATCAAAGTGGATATATTTTATATTTGTATAAGTTAATAGGGAATGTTTCATGTCATGACAAAGTTGTATATCATTTCATGGTCATATTACAGAATTTCATCAAGCCTAGACTCTTTTGGATGATCTTTAATGTTGTTAGACAAGCAAATCATGATTGATTATGTAATCTTTAAGTATGTTTGGCAGCAAAGTTATCTTTGTCCTAATCCCGGATTAGTGGTAGTCTGACTATTTGGGTTGCAGGAGCATTACGTTGTGTAATGACGCATAACTTTTCATACCCAAGCCCAACTATGGTCCACAACCAGAGACTGGTTTGAGCTTAATCTGACATTAATGGGCGTCTTTTCTGAACCAAAGAACAAAACTTCTTTCTCTAATGATGCACATGCCAATAATTAAAAGAACCTCCAAACTGACATTTTAAAAGAACCACCATCTTCATCAAAACCAATTCCAATTCCAATTCCAAGTGAGGTGGTTCCCACTTGTACATTAAAAGACCAAGAATTGCTGGGCCTCTTTGAAGATACTCGTTGTGATTAAGTAGGTGTATGTATGTATGAATGGCAATGAGCCAGGTTATGGCAGACCCATATGAACGGTTTTGGGTTCTACCATCCACTCGGTGGTACGCCTCTGACAGGTTGAAATTTCACTCAGGTTGCGACAATTCATGATTACTGAAGGGTCTTGATGCTTATAATATACATGTCTAATTGTTCATTCTATTTCCTTTATTTATTCAGTTTATACCCTGTATTATCTCCTGCCCCACTCCAACCTAATCTGAATCTTTCCCAGGTGAAGTCAGATTCAGTGTTGGAGTTGCTCAGACCGGTACCTGAACCAAACCTGACGCATTGGCCACCCTACCTATAGGGTCCTGAATAATAATGATGGTCATTGAACTGCAAAACAGTAAATGGAACTCTTATCTTGTGAAAATTTTCATTTGTTAGTTGGGTCTCCAAAGGTAGAGACCCTTAAGGCCTTAACAATTGCAGGGTGGGGCCATATAATTCTGTTGAATGGCCACAAATTAGTTGGAATTTGTGTTTTTAAACCTTAATTTCTTATAATTGTGAATCAAATAGGTGGTGTATTAATTTGAAAATCGTCGACTGAATGTTGGTTTAAGATTCATTTGGTGATTTCTCATGGGTTGTGCTTCTCTTTTTCTTTTTGTTACTGTTTGCTTGATTTCAAGGTTAGTCATGCAATGCTAATTTGTTAGTTTCCTTCAGAGATCTACAACTATTATATGGGGTTATTTCTGATAAATTATTTACAGAATTAGCCATATCTCATTAATTTATGTGATATGTATAAATTTCACTTTGGGTGGCTTATATTGATGAAAGGGTCAATTCCATTTGAAATTAGATATGAAGCTCTCCTCAAGTTATGGTGATTTATGATTCCCGTAAGCAAAAGATATTGGCTCTAAAGGGATTGTTTAAGTGATCATTTCAAGTATGTTGGGTTAAACAGACCCTGCTCTAAAGACAGCATTGTACGATATTAACTGCCTCGGAATCATTATTAGAAATGCCTGCATTGAGAATGCATCTGAAGGAAATTTTAGAAGAGATAAAGGTGATGTTTTCTAAGTTTTTTTTTTCAATCGGTAATGTTTTCTAAGTTGGGAGCAATGAGAAAGTAAAATAGTAAATCAAGAACCATGTTGGAGATGAGATATGCAGCCTTTTGAGAAGTATTACTGGTCCAAGATTTCAAACTAATGAGAGTGATTGCATAACCTTTTATTTACCAGACATTGTCTTAAAAAAATTCTAAAAACAATTTAACTATAACCACCTTTTTGGAGGTGTTGGATGGCTTCTTTTTAAGTCATTGGAGCAGTAGCATTTTCTTGACAACCTTAAAAACTAGGATTCCTGCAGTGGGTCAACTTCCAAGACATGGTATTCAACATCATGAAATATCTTATTTTGCATATTGGTGGTGAGAATGGCACTCTATCAGTTGATTGTGCATATTTAGTAAATGTAGGACCCTATGTTGATTATTTGACTTTGGTTGAGGTAGACTCTTTGCAATGACAAATCTATAATCTATGTTTCTTTGCACCATTTCTTTCTGTGTTGTATCAGATCTTTGGCATTATATGGATAATAGGATTTTTGAAGATACAGGTTTGCTATTGTTTTCTGGAGCAGCTAGGAGGTTAGCAAAGATCCTTTCTTTTTCTTTAAGGAGACTACTGCTTCTATCATGTCAAGTTTCTTGTTGTCTAATAATAGATGCTTGTTCTATAGATTTTCCTTACTGTGGGAATCATCAAGCATGACTCTTGATGGCTACTAGGAACAGCTACCCAACAGCAGAAGTTACTAAGCATAATCTTATAATATGTCACTCAGGAAGTAAGATTTCACTTTCAAAAGATCACTTGGAGAGATTTATCCAATGTTGGGGAATCAGAGAAAAGCCAAGGGGTCCCAGGGTGTAGTGCATAGTTGATGCTTTTGACTATTGTGGGACTTTATTATATAATTACTTTGGCTAAAAACAACAGCTCTACATTCTTTGCTGTGTATTATAAGTTTCTAATTTCCATGCAAGTACGAAGGTCATTTCAAGTTATCCATATCTTTGGAATCATTTCACTGATTGATTTATTTGCGAATTAGGGTGCTAGGCTGCTTCAGTACTTATCAGCCCCATACCAATCCAAAGTGATTAAGAGGTATTCTTCATTTGTGATTGTTTGGCATATTTCAATTTGTTTCCCCCTTCTTTGTTCTTTTTCCTCCAATTGAGATTTTAGTATTTACTCCATTTTTTCAGCAAATATGCATTGTTCATGACACTATTGTGAGCTCAGGGCTCCTGAATCCACTTTTTATGCAGTTGTTGGGTGGTGATACTCTTAAGTGTTTTGTTTTCTCAACTATTACATAGACCATGGCTCAAAATCTCTATGAAAAATAGCAAAATAAATTTTCCCACTTTTAGTTGTGGTGAAACGAAAACGAATTTTCACTGAAATTTTTCATAATTTCCCCAATATTTTACTAAAATTTATAAAGATAATTCCATTGATATCAATATTTTTTTATGGTAACTCTTCCACCTAAGCTAAAACCCACCACAAATCTATTCTTTCTCTATAATTTTTTTTGTTTTCTTGATTCTGGAGATAAAAAATAACAAATCCACTTCAATTCAAATATTGTTTAATTTTAGGAGGAAAAAAATGAGTTTTATGTTCTATAATATCAACAGATTGCATCAAACCTATCCATTACTGTCTACATGAAAATAGGATGGCAAAGTATAAGGTCAATGTTATTTTTAATTTGCCAAGGTAACATGAAGCTGATTTGTGTTCCTATTTACCAACCAAGCTAATGATTTGAGATACAAAGGATGGGCATGATTATCTTGTAAGACTTTAAAATAACTATTTTTGTTGGGATCGTAACCCTCTTGATGTGAGTTTCTTGGGATGCAATAATAAATGTTGAAAAAACAAGAAACTATAACACAAAGAACTACGTGAAAAATCCTAAAATCAAAGAAAAACCACGGAGCTACACATAAACAATTTCACTATAATGGAAGATTACAAATTTTCTCATTCACCCTATCTCCCACATTCTATTTCAGCCCAAAACATTGAGTAGATACCCTTTCTCTAACCTCTTCTCTCACAACCTGAAGAAGAACCCACTCTTTCACCTTAAAGAACCCTTCAACAGGAAAACCCTAGAGAAACCATTTTTCACTCAATTACAAACCTCATCTTACAACCCTACTCGACCATAGAGACCTTATACAGAACTTAGAAGTCAACCTGGAGTGAAATCCCACTCTTCCACGGATTTTCTAAATTTATTCAGCAAAATCCGTTGCCTCCAGACCGAGCCAAAAAACTGCAAACCAATCTAGAACCTTTTGGTTCCATTTTTTGTGTTACCCAAGAACTCTAGACCGATCCACCAAAACTACATATTGTTTTGAGACTTTCGTCCTTGCATCCATCCCACGCCCAACAATGTCCCACTTGAAGACTGGTGGTCTTCCATGATAACTTTCTCCTGCAATCATGTGATGAGGCTTATTTCATTCCCATGACCTTCTATAACTCTCCTTATCATGTTCATATTTACAGACTCGTCGTTAGACTTAAGGGGTTTGTATTTCTCTAAATTGTCGTATTGGTTTTTTTAGCTATATAGCCTACATGATACTTGAGAGGATGCAAATGCCCAATAAGAAATCCACTACCCTTAAGTGGGAGAATATTTAATTTAGAAAATACATGATTTGATTGGACATAAAAATCTGGTGCCAGTGGTTATTAATAAAGTGTGTCAAATGTTTTCAAAATTATATAATAATAAATATATTTAATTTTAAAGATATTTTATTAAATGTCCAATTGATTCATTATGTTCCTAATGATAATGTTCTAATCACCAAAGGGGTTATTGATTATTTTATTATCTGGAAGGTCAATAAGGAATATTGTATAGTGGAAAGACAAATTTGTGGAATATCTATAAGGAAGGGCTTTATTGTCATTTTTTTATTTTTGGGAGGTTAGTTGTAATATGTTATAAGAATTATTGCAATTAGTGGTGTGCTAGTTTGCAATTAATAAAAGATAAAGTGTCATTATTGCAAATAACTTAATTAAGGATATTGGGCCCCATGGCCTAATGATAAGAATACCACACCCCTAGGTTACTTTGGTTTCTCAAAAACTTTAAAGAT
This sequence comes from Platanus orientalis, assembly GCA_025762735.1. Taxonomy (NCBI): domain Eukaryota; kingdom Viridiplantae; phylum Streptophyta; class Magnoliopsida; order Proteales; family Platanaceae; genus Platanus; species Platanus orientalis. The sequence goes on along the minus strand of JAOXJP010000003.1, from coordinate 15,514,452 downwards.
AACCATGTTTGGAATGAGTCTTGTAAATTTTTTGAAGCTGGGAGAAGTGTGGAGAGCTCTAAAGTAGGAGTGGATACTTTGGAGACTAGGTTGGATCATCATTTTGTGTCTGGTTTAGCCATTAAGGTATTTTTCTTAATATTTCTTGATTTAAATCCTAGTATTTCATATGGTGATTGTGAGAGAATGTTTGTTCATAATTTGAATTTTTATGAAAATTTATCAAAAAAAATTTCTATCAAAACATAAAACCTGACATTAATTTCTCAAAACACGTCATTGGGTATCTCCTTATTAACAAGGGCTTCACTACTTTCGGGATTGTCCCACTTACGAGCCATCTCCCACTGTGGTTACCACTCTTTTTTCACTCCTGAAAATTTTCCAAGCCTTAAATGAGTAAGCACAATGAAGTGGGTTCATTTCTTCCTCAATCAAGAGGACTATAGTAGATTCGATCATAGATAAATAGAAAATAAAGAACAAAGAAGAAAATGAATGCAAAAAACCATTTGGAAATCAAGAACTCACTTGCATTAATCAATGAGATTGTTACACTGGATCATGAACAAGGACTACTTGATCAAAATACAATGTGGAGTACTAGAATCAATATTACAGTACAACTATACATTATGCCTACTCCTACGATAGATTGAAATTGATAAATGCTTGGATTTGGATCATTTATAATGCCTTTTGAAATGTTAATTATTCTACATTTGATCAGTTTTCATTTGTCAGATTTTTGTGAATAGTCGCCTTAGACACAAGGATGGTTACCATTATGGTCTATTGGTTTGTGGCTTATATCTCAAGCACCTCAAGTTAGTTAATCCACTATAGTAGTTCTTTTTTTATAATGTGTAAATACCTCTAGGTCCCCAGTTGCAATAGTTGGAACTATTGTTGTCCACTTATAGTTCTTGGAATAACTTGAAACCCATGTTAGGAACCCATGTTCTCATATTCAACACATCATGACACACATCAGTCATCCAATGTAATTCTCTTGGTTTCCTGCCGGTGATGCCCTACGTGTCGCTTATGTAGTGATAGGATTCAAAAACATGAGAAGCCGAGTGTTGTTTTAGCAATGGCTAATTTTAAAAGTAGGGTAAACAATGAAAATAACAATGTCTAACTTATATTGAATCCAAGTCATGAACTTAAAGTTTAAGGAGTAATATACCATCTGTTGGTGTAATGGAAATAGCCTTAATATTCCACATGGTGAGATACGACCCTAGACCACTCATGATCTATGTAATAAATAATAATGCAATAGAAAATAATTCAACCAATCACACACAAGGTGAAGATTTTTACATGGTTTGTCCAAAATGCCTACATCCACGGGGAGATATATTCTTCACTATATGAGAAAAATAAAAGATCTACAAAGCTCTCATGCTTAATCTCTCACCCTAGAACCTAAGCCTTTAGCCCTATTACACCATTCTCCCTCACTTTTTTCAACCTTGTGAGAAACCCCTCTTCTCACCTTCTTTCACAACCTAGAGAAGAACCTTATTTTTTAACTTGAAAAAACCCACCCTTTTTCTTGGGTTGGGATTATGTACGAATGAAGTTCATACTGATGCATTCAAACACTACCAAGGGACTAACGCATCAGTGCCGAAAAGTGACTTAGACTTTTTGGGGGGCTTTTATTACTTTTAGCGTTGATGTGTTCGCCTCCTAGCATCATTCTAATGCATTAGTATGAATTCCATTCGCACTTAATCTTCTTTGCTTCATTCAAGGAGCAAAACTTTTGAGAAGAAATCACCATAACTCAATACGTTTTGAGAAACTTTATTATATAGAGAAATGTCTCATGTCCCTATTCTTTTTCATAAAGGAAAGAACAATCCTAAATAGATACTACCTCTAACTAGCCCTTTTAATCTCTACCATTAGATTACACACTGACCCAATCATTGAGAAAACAAGACAAACCCAAAAATCTCCACCTTAGCTTATTTTGTAGCTACCTTGAAGATATCTCGTTATAGTATGCTCCACCTACATCTTTTTCAAGACATAGAACCTGTAACATGTTCACCACACTCCACACCTTGGCCCACATTTTAGAATCATTCTAGAGAAATTTTGCACTTATCCTTTTTAGTGAACTGTGTGTGTGTGTGTGTGTGTGTGTGTGTGTATAAATGCACATCTACCTTAAACATGAATCATAACCTATTTGCTATCACTGCGAACAGCCATTGGCCTTAAAGAGTCACACTACACATATCATCAAATCAATTTGGTCTTGACATTGTCCAACTCAATCATAACACAGACAATACACGTGTAGTTTTTCTTATTTGACTCTCGTAGTCATCTCCAGAGAGGGACCTCGATCAATCCTTTCCAACCATAGGAACCATCTCTGCATCATTAGCCACTTGGTAGACAATAACTTGTCTTTGTCCCAATTGGGAAAGAGACCTTGCACAAGCGCTTGTTATTCTATACACCTTGTTTTAACCTCCTTATCAAGGTTAAAGGAATATTATCAATTACTGTACACCCAATCAGATGATACAAACCATCACACTTTTCTCCCTTCGTCAAAACCAAACAACCTTGTGGCTTCACCTATAGCCGAAATACCTATAACCATGGAGTCCAACTAACCTAATGATATTAGATTCTTTCACATCTTTGGGACATATGCTACACCACTCTAAGTACAAGTCACTCTATCAAACATTTTGATCATCACCATCCTAACACCTGTGATGCCATAAGTGGATCTGTCACCCAAAAAACAACACGTCTTCTTCTCTTAGAACATATCAAAATTTCTTTTTCGAAGCATATATGAACATAACAAATTGAATTGAATATCTATTCATCATGAGGAAAAGTGTTCATACCTTTGCAAACTGTGAGAACATGTCTAATTTATTCCTCGTGTTATTCAATCACTGTTATACTAGGACCGTCACTTTTCTTTCTATCAGCACTTTATGAACAATCACTTTTAGTGTGGCTATATTCCTTGCAATAAAAACATTGCATTGTTCCCTTTCCTCTGGAATTGGACTTGGACCTACCATTCCCATATCCCTTTCTAGATGACTTTCATTTGTAATTTTCCACCTAACTGACCAACCCAAAATCTTGGCCTCCTTTAAGATTTGATCTCTTTCTAATTTCATTAGATAGGAGCAATGTCTTCTAGGATTCCTACATCTTTCCTAAATAGTAATGTGTCACTAAGTTGTCGTAAGAATCAAAAAGCAAAATAAGAAACAATACGGCCTTATATTCTTCCTCCACCTTGACAATAACTTTATGTAGTTGATCCAAGATTTGGTTGGATACATTTAAGTGTTCCAATAGATTCATACATTCCTATATATCCAACCCATACAATTGCCGCTTCATACATAACTTGTTGGTGGAACTCTTTTCTATGTAGAGTTTTTGAACTTCTCTCATGAAACCAATGTTGAATCCTCATACATAACATTATATAATGCGTTATCCACAAAACATAGATGAATTGTGTTGACTACCCTCATTTTTATGTTTTTCCGATCATTATCTTCCATCTCTTGGATTTCCTCTCTTTTCTTATAATACCCTGTACAAACCTTGTTGTATTAATAGATCTTCCACCCTTCTTTGCCAAAGAGTAAAACTACCTTGTCTATCAAATTTCTCATAATAGAATTAACCAATGGAAACCTTCATTGCCATTATGAATCAACCCAAAATTTTTAGAAAGTAACCCTTGAATAAAAAAATATTTTTACTTAGCAGTTTCTTTGTCTTCCTCCCAAAGACGAACCATAAGCTTTGATACCAATTATTGGTGTAACAAAACAACCCTAATATTCCACATGATGAGATACGAGCCTAAACCACTCATGATCTATGTAATAAACAATAACCCAACATAAAATAAATCAAGTAATTACACATAAGATAAGGATTTTTATGTGGTTTAGCCAAGATACCTACATCCATATGGAGATTTGTTCTTCTCACTGTAAAACCAAATTTCATGTTCCTTAAAAGGCTGAAAATTTGATGTGCAAATTACCTAGCTTTTAGTGGGTTGTTTATTATTTATTTGGTGGGGAGAAGGTTTGTTAATTATTGTTGCCATTGTTGGGACAACAAACCTCTAATTAGTTGTTTGTTATGTAAATTGTAGATCAAACAAATAATGCATAATGTAAAGAAAAGAAAAGAGAAGAGATGGAAATATAGACTTTTCATTGACATAAACGGTGCCATTTTTACACTTCATGCTCCTTGAAACTAAGCTAATTATAATCACAAACTCACCTAGCCATGGCCATTATCTCCTAGTTCTTGTGCTCCTTTTTTTTATCTCCTTTGAATGGTGCAAATGTTTGAAGACTTGTAACCCCCTTGAAGAGAGAGTGAACCTTAGACACGTGTAGCTTGAAACTTGAGGAAGATTATTACAAGAGCTTGATAGGTGTAAAGTATTAATGAAAAGTGCCCAAAATGTGTGAAGTTTTAGGTGTTTATTGAGTGGCTAGCGACTACTCTTAGATTCCATCTAAGACTCCAATATACTTGCTTGTTTATAGCCTACAGACGAGGAATTTGCTAATTTGTAGCTCCCTATCTTTGAAAAGACTTGCTAATACAACTGCTTGTGTACCCTTCACTCTAACTTGATGCAAAGTCTACGGCTAAAATAAAATTCCTTGTTTTTGAAGGAATGTTCTGTTGCTCTTATTTGATCCCTTGTTTGTATGATTTGATGAGATATAAAAAACTTACTACAGTTTGAATCCTTGTTAGAGTAGTAATGTGCTTATTTAAAAAACATATACAAATGGGGAGACTTGTGCACAAGTTGGACCACTCCACTAGTCTTCTAGATGTTTTAGGAATCTAAAACCACATTGGCTACGATTTCTAGGAATTCTATTAGTCACGAGAAATTCCCTATACTCCTATTGTACTCCAGATAGGTAGTTTCCACCGCTTACCGAGGGTTGAGCCCAAGATTTTGATGGCAGACATGAAAAAATATTTCACCTTTAACGCATTCAACAAGGATTATTCTCATATTAGTGTTATCATTTATATGTCATATATTTTGAATTTTAAATTTATTCATCTTTTTTCCAGTATCACACTCCACAAGCGAGGAGTGTCACACACGAGCAGAGTGAATATGTGTGTGGGCTCCGATTTTTTGTACAATTAAGGTCCTTATATATACCATGATGCCCTATAGTTCTTCTAGATGGTGCAATTCAACTATTCAAGTTGTAGCTCTTGATCCCGTTGTATATGTGCCACCGTAGGGCAAAGAGAGGATAATGAGGACAATGCATAATCAAACAAATCTAATTGCAAGTTATTGAATAAATATTTGAGCAAGACTTCTTAGATAAAATGAGAAAAAATGTGCTTATTCAAGGTGGTTGGGGGTAGTATGGTGCATTATATTTAATAATACTTTTTCAAGTGTTTTTTTTTAATATTTATTATTGAATCATACAAACTGTTTAGAGGGGTTATATTTGTTTCCTATGTCCCAAAGATGGTAGACTTGGCTGGAAAGACCACAAAATCCACAACACATGGCATCGTCATGGCTGAGATGGCTTTATGATGTGCGTGAGTAGCTTTATGGGCTCATAACCTAGGCTAATTTCATGGAAAATCCCAATAAAGGGATGCTCAATAACCCATTATTGGTATTCTATTGAAAACTTGGTTCGTGAATGAGGTTGGGATTAGGTACGAATGAAGTTCATACTGATGTATTAGAATGGCGTCAGGGGGTTGACACATCAGTGCCGAAAAGTGACTAACACTTTTTGGAGGGCGCTTATCACTTTAAAGCGTTAATGTATCTGTCCCTTGATGCCATTCTAATACATCAATACAAACTGATGTTCATACCTAATCTTTTCCATTTTGGATGGTGCAAATTTAACTCAAATATTTCATGGGCAATTATTGTAATCCATGGAAATTAAAATATCCTATAATTATTGGATCCTATAGTGATCCTGGATGTTACATCACCTACAAAAGCTACTAAGTTTATTAAACTCAATAACATAATAGAATGGATTTTATAGTCTTTAGGTTGTAGCTGTGCCATCGATCTTCCCGTCCTCAGGTTGCCTACATACCCTCTATCATGGAGGAATCAAGCCAAATGTAGTTTTACCAGACTGATCCAAGACATGAAGGTGTCATTATCACATTTCTTGAGGATAGTCAAGGCCTCCCACTTTATGTGCAAGGGACCGTAAGCCTGCTAACCTTGGGATACAACCAAGCTCGAACCATATCTTGTCTCTCAACGAGGTGTACTCCCTAGAGAGACCCAATATCTCTCATATAACTTACTGCCCATTCATGGTCAGGTACGCATAAAATCAAGTGACAAAACACATCTAAATTTCATGAAAATTTCAACAGAGTTTCGTCTTAGGAAGGTGAACATCATATGTCAAAATCAAGTTACGAAGACAAAGACCTTTAACATAGTGTCATTCCAAAAGGAACCACTATGTGAGGATTTGGAACCCATGGACTCAAGCTGCCACCTCTTGCAGGGGAACGAGTCCATGTGTAAAATGGACCTTTGGTCTAAGGACAGAAAAAAGAGAAAGGGAGAGAGGGAGAGAGGGAGAGAAACCCATTCACAAGCTTAAAAGCCCATGTTCATTTGGCCACTTCTTCTTCTCCTCTTCTTCTTCTTCCTTTCTTTCTCTCTACTCCTCTTTCTTGTTCTCCTTCCCTCTTTTGCCAACTAGTGGGTTTTAGCTCACTTTGGCCCCTTTTATAAGCCCTCAACCACCCTGGACACTTGTTCAAATTCAGGTGGCAATCAATTAGGCAAGCATGAGTGAATGGACCCTTGGAATGGGCCTTTCTTGCATCAGTCACAGCTCTGGCTCCGTTCCAAGCCATCGCGAATGAGCCCCACCCATGGCTAATGGACTTAGTCCTTCTCATTCGCGCATTTTGGGCCACTCATTTGCGGCCCTTGGTACAACCCATTAGCGCACCCCTGACCATCTTATTCGTGCACTTTGTTCATTTGTGCCCAACCCATGGCGAATGGACTTAGTCCATCTCATTCGCGCACTTGGGTAGAACATTCGGGCATTTTTCTAGTTCATTCGTGCACTGAGTCATTCGTGCTCTGGTCCAAGTTTGAATTTTTTCCTATGACTAACCCAGTTCTACGAGAACCCATTTGAGATGTCAAAAAGGAATCTTGCGACCCTAATGCGACTTATAACGATGTGCATGTGCGAAGTGCAAAGTGCACCTCAAGTGCCTTTTCGCCCAAGCCCTTGCCCACACCCAAACCCGTGCTTGTGCTTGTGCACATGCACGTGCACACATGCATGTGCGTGTGTACAAGGTGCTATGCACTTTGCTACACCATAGCAAGAAGCTAAAGAGAGGGCTCTCAAAATACACAAGGTAGTGGGAGTGTTTAATCTTATGTAGTGAAAATAGTTTTCCCAAGTTTCCCATGTGGGACTATTTTGAAAAGCAATTTTTTAACAATTTTGAAAACATCAAAGAAAAAAATTATTTAAAGGCTTTTAATGCCTCTTTAAAGGCTTTTAATGTCTTTCATCTTCAACAATTTGAAAAATAGGTATTACGGGCAATAAGCGAGGTCGTTGTGCATTAATGCATGGTGGATGTCCCTAGAACCAACACCTTGCATAATAAACTGTTGTTTGTCTAAGAACATAGAGGAGCACCCTAGAACTAGTATCTCTTTAGATAAACCCAGCTCATTACACACCAAATCTTTTAGAGAAGGTTTACACATCTTATGGTCGACACTTTTGAGTATGTGCTCATCCCGTATTTACTAAAGGGCTCTAGAAATGACCTTGATCTCATAGGAAGTGACTAGCTTCCACCCCAAAAAAAGTGAGTATCATATTTGTTATCAAAGTACCTAACTTCAGGTAATAAAGATCTCTTTTGAGAACCATCAAGTGAGTACTCAGCTCTATTAAAGCTTGTTTCAACTCATTCAAAGCATGTTTAAGCTCAACCTAGGTATTATTTCAACCCAACCTAAGTCTCCAGTTTAAACTCATTAAGAGAAACCGATTGTTGTCCTATATTTGCTATCTAACTCGGTTCTCATCCTTTCATCCACAATCCCAGACTGTAGACTTGAAGCACTACTCCACAGTATCTCTTCTAAGGCAATGTCATAGGAATGGACTATAGTCACTAAGTGACGGTTGTGCTTTCCTGTAGTACTGACCCGTTTACCCGTTAAACCTTTAGGTAGCTTAAGTTGGTTTCTCATTGAACTTAAGACAGCCAGGTTAGGTGTCCATCAGCATCACCTTTTAGGTATATTTGATCCTTTCGACATTCAGAGATTGAAACCTTCTAGGCCTTTTCATAGAACGGGTTAACCATCATGGATGGCACTAAACTTCAAATAGTCTCAGGCTTATCGTGTAGCAACCCTTCCAATATGCATGTCTGTTAGATAAGGCCTATACCATGTATCACGTGATTCTCTAATATTTTTATCCATCAAGTGCCTCCCTTGAATTTTTTGAGCAAGTGTCATTCAAGTGTTCAAACCTGAATAACTAAACAAAAGTGTCCTATAGGTATTGAATCTGAACAAGTACATAATGTACATCACGTGCTTTACGCACACTGTCATGGTTCACCAGACATCAAGTCATCTCTCAGTTACAAACTGAGTTTGACGTGACTTGAACACAATCATGACACTGTTATATGTCAAATCACAATCCCAACGTATTGAATGGTCAATGTTCATTTGAATTAATATCAGTGTGTCCACTGATATCACCATTCCTTCCTACCTGTCTCTTACATGATTTGTGGCTCTGATTCCAAAGGTATAAGTCACACACTGCTTCAGGATTTCATGGAGCTTGTCTCCTAACCTAACAGTCATGGATTAGGATTTAACCAAATCCCATAACAGGAAAATTGTTGTGTTCACAAACACCAGCATATCCATTCTCGATGGACTTCATGGCTCTTCGTATCCACGATACATTTGAACCAAACTTTTGACAATTTAATGTCATCCGCCTGTTCATCTTGTGTATCTAATCCTATAACCTTTTTTAAGGCATTCTCAGACTCACATAGTCCATAGCTTACTAATGGCCATTCAAAACGGAGTTTCTAGATACTAAGATCTCTTTCAGCCAAATGCTGATTTCATACTAGCTTTTACCAATATCATAGGTTTTACTATCAAGACACATTCAATCACAATGAGTTTTACTTTGAGAGCTTTCTTTTTTAAATATTTTGGATTTTTTACATCAATCCCATTTGTCTCATTAGACAAATTTACTCTACAGAATTCAATGGCAACCCAAGGTCTTTTCATGTCAGTCATTGACTAACAAACCTTCGTGTCATAGACATTGTTGCACCACATGTAACTCTTACTAGTCCTTTCAGACAAACAAGGCATCATCTGGATTCCAAATCCATTGTCATTGAGAGTACCACAACATATCATGTCATGATTTAGTGTTCCTCCTTATGCACTCCAGGGTTTATAACACTTTCTAATCATTATCGGGCATGACACTCTTTTGACTACCACATGTGATGGCTTTCTTTAGTTTATCCATTTAGGAAAACTTCTCGACTCATCTGATTTAATAATCAGAAATACTTTACACAATTAGAACGACCATCTAGTGGATTTTACTAAACTTAGGTCATCTGTCATAGAACTAAGTTCTTTTGTCTAACAAAGACGACAACGGTGACCAATCAGTCAACAGAGAAGATATTCTTTTGTCACACCATCAAAACTAAGTTTCATCCAAAAGCTCTTTTCATCTTGATTGGTGCATGTCCTTCTAGGAAGATCCGCTACACTCTCCTAAGTGCAATTTATATCATCTACCATCACAATCCTGTTGATTGCATCATCCATCATTGTATAACAGTATATTGCCATGTGGTCTTATGGTAGACTTAGATCTCTTTTTGCCAGAACCAATTACCCTTGGTTTTATCTGCATTGACATCCATATGAGGTTCTTGGTTTTCACCTATCCTCAGACTCACTAGTGTTTGTTGATACAGGCCTCCTTACCCCCATTATTTCTAAGATTTACTCAAAAAAATGTGATCTTACCAGATCTAGAACTTTGACTCATTCGATCCTTTGGGGTAGGTATTTTAGAATACCAATCTTTACAAGATTATGGTCTAGAATCCATAAAACACTCATATGTTCCTCTTTGTCCAACCTTGGAGGCTTGCCTAACAAGCTTAATATATCTTATGGATTTCTACCATGTCCATATTCAATATGGAGCTTTGAAAACAAAGAAACACTCACAAGGCATTGTTCCATATGAACGGATCATTCTGAACTCTTCACGTAAACTACCGGTCTACCCATGGATTATCTATCAGCTACAACTCACACAGAGTGTTAAATCCTGCAATCTAGTTACATCTATCTAAGACATAATTAACTGGTTCAGAATCCTAATGCTCTCTTAAATCTTAAAATCTAATTCTAGAACTATCGGAGCATTAAACTCCAGCCGTGTACTCATGAGATTAATAATCTCATCTTAGCCATGCTCTTACCATTGTGTCCTAAGTCAGTTTCATTAGACTTGTAAATACCGGATACACTGAATTCCGAACAATGGACACATAACTACGGGCCAACTTAATCAGACTTGAATCCTAAAAGATTCAGTCATGCTCATAAGAGCATCTAAGATGAGCATACTCCTGATGTTAAAACATAAAGGACATTCCATCAAAGTACTGGCCTCCTAGGAATTAGAACTTAGTAGAGTTTTATCTAATGACATAAATATAGAGGTACTAACAATGATATGTTCAGCATCACCCCCCCTAGTTTGTGGGAACTGAACATATCCTTAACATGTGTATATGTCAACTCCTACTAGTAGTTATATACATATGTCACATCTTTCAGTGCTAATCCCAGATCAACTATCGCAAATGCCTCATCTTATCCTATGTGCCTTATCACAAAATGTCATTTCCAATAAGACAACAGGCACTAGTCGATCTAATGGACTTTTCACAACTATAAGGTTGCTTGACCCTATACCTCATTGAGGTTTTTCAGTTTTCGTGTGTTTAACATTTCTAATTAATGAGACAAGTCACTATTGGATATCACCTCAAGGCACCTAAGGGCCTTCACATGGCTCTAATACTTGTCTACATCTACTAGGGATTCCAATATGACACACTTACAAGTCCTAGACTTGTGTTGACACCATGTATCATATCTGTAACCAACCAACAAAGGGCATCGTGGTTCACTAACATTGAACCTGTGGGATCTGACTTTCAACTGACTATATAATCTTATACATCTCCAAGTGTCCTAACATGTCCTTTTCCTTAGAAACATTACTCAGTTCTGATGACTTACATAAGTCATGCACTAACTTAGACCTACCACCCTAACGCAACTCATGGCATGTTTAAATATGCTCACTAATCATAACTGTAGGTGTTGAAGATTTTAGCTTCACAAGTATAAAAATCTTCATCTTCTGTTGTATGCAGAAATTAACCTAATCACGAATATGTAACAGTCACGAGACTCTACATTTGCAGTAACATCCTCTAGTGACAAATAATCCATTCTCGAAAATTACTAAGTTACACCTTATGGTCGCAAGAACGGTCTAATTGCGAACTCCCTTAGTAGCAAATAATGCTTTAGCATTTTATTCACAGGCCTACGCAAAATGAATCATTTGTGAGTTATCCATTGGCGAACTGCTCATTCACGAACTATGATCCTTATTCTAGAACTTAAACTTTCTGGCCATTTTCGACACAGGAGTGTACATATCCTTAAATTATTGGATCCTATAACGATCTTGGATGTCATATCACTTGCAAATGCTGCCAAGTTTATTAAACTCAATAACATAATATAGTGGATTTTTTAGTCTTTAGGTTGTAGCTATGCCATCGGTCTTCCCGTCCTCAAGTTGTCTACATACCCTCTATATCAGAAGAATCAAGTCAGATGTAGTTCTACCAGACTGAACCGAGACATGGAGGTGTTGTTATCACATTTCTTGAGGATAGTCGATGCCTCCCACTTTATGTGCAAGGGACCGTAAGTCTGTTAACCTCGGGATACAACCAAGCTCAGACAACATCCTGTCTCTCAACGAGGTGCACTCCCCAGAGAGACCCAATATCTCCCATACAACTTTTTGTCCATTCATGGTCGGATACGCATAAAATCAAGTGACAAAACATGTCCAAATTTCATGAAAATTTCTACAAAGTTTTGTCTTAGGAAGGTGAACATCATATGTCAAAACCAAGTCACGAAGACAAGGACTTCTAACACAGTGTCATTCCAAAAAGAACCACTGTGTGAGGATTTGGAACCCATGAACTCAAGCTACCACATCTTGAAAGGGAGCGAGTCCATGTGCAAAATGGACCTCTGGTCTAAGGACAGAAAAAAGAGAAAGGGAGAGAAGCTCATTCACAGGCTTGAAAACCCATGGCCATTTGACCACTTCTTCTTCTCATCCTCCTCTTCTTCCTTTCTTCCTCTCGGCTGCCCTTTCTTGTTCTCCTTCTCTTTTTTGTCAACTAGTGGGTTTTAACTTACTTTGACCCATTTTATAAGCAATCAACCACCTTAGACACTTGTCCAAATTCGGGTGGTAATCAATCAGGCAAGCATGGGCGAATAGGCCCTAGCTCCGTTCTAGGCCGTCGTGAATGAGTCCAACCTGTGGTGAATGGATTTAGTCCTTTTCATTCGCACATTTTGGGCCATTCATTCGCGGGCCTGGGTACAACCCATTCGCACACCCTTGACCATCTCATTCACACACTTTGTTCATCTGAGCCCAACCCGTAACGAATGGACTTGGTCCATCTCATTCACATAAATTTGAACTTTTTTCCACTATTAACCCGGTTCTACGAGAACTCATCTGAGATATCGAAAAGGAATCTTGCAACCCTAATGCGACTTGTAATGATGTGTACGTGCAAAGTGTACCTTAAGCCCTTGCCTGCACCCCAACCCGTACCCGTATATGTGTGCGTGTGCACTGTTACACCGTAACAAGAAGTTAGAAAGAGAGGGCTCTCAAAATACACAAGATAGTGAGAGTGCGGTTTCCATCTCACTTGGTTGGATAAGAAAATAAAAGAAAAAATATGATCAAATTGTTTCTCATAAAATTTTGCTAATTGGTCGTACTGAGAAATTAATGAGAAACCCATTTTTGGCTTATTGGTTGGGCTGAGAATGTTGGTGAGAAATGTATGTAGTTTTGGGGTTTAAGTATCATATCCACTTGTTATTGCTGAAAACGGAAGGCATTAAAAGCCTTTAAAGAATTTTTTTTTTGATGTTTTCAAATTTAAAATTCTTTTATGTTTTTAAATTTAGTGTTTTCAAAATTGTTCAAAAATTGCTTTTGAGAATAATTCCACATTGAAAACTTGAGTTCATTAGTACATGGTATGATATTATAACAGAATGATCTCCACTCTATTACACGGATACAGACATTTAACTAGAGCTAATCAATATCAATACGTATTTGATCTGTTTATATTAAATTTTTTCTAAGCAAATTCAATATTTAATTGAAGCAGATATACACATATCCATATTTGCTTTAGCAGACTGAAGAATACCAGTAAATATCCTGATCATTGACACCCTTACACCTGCCACCATGTTAACACACAACACTGCCGCAACTCTAGTTGTGGGCACATAAGATCCCAAGTGCACTATACACTTAAAAGATGTCTTTTGTCACTTTGTTTTTTTCGGTAATTCTTGTCAGATGTCGCACATTGGATCTGTACTAGCATGATCTCTCCAGTTCCAGTGGAGATGATTGGAACTCACAGCCGATCATGGGAGCAAATTATTTAACCAAAAATTGGTGTGGCCACCGTGTGACTTTGTGTTTTTGAAATTGATGCCTCTTTTTGGATACTTACATTTTTTTATTTAAACCCCTTTTTTTAATGCTTTTAACCCTATAAACACCACACATCAGCTTGTGATTTGGTCACACGGTTGTTACATTTTTTTTTTTTTAAATAATAGTGGTCACACAGAAAAGGCGGCTTTGCCCAATGGTAAGGTTTATCATTAGCATCCTTGGTAGCACGGGTTCGAGTTAAGGAAATAGTCTTTCCAGAAATGGGGGTAAGACTGCATACATCTTGCCCTCTCCAGACCCCGCGTTAGCGGGAACCTCGTGCACTGGGTTGCCAAATAATAGTGGTTACACCAATTTGGGTCACAGATGATTTGATCCCATGTTAAGCAACCTTCATTTGCCGAGGGATTTCTCACCATTTGAAATGGAGATGATTCGAACCAAAGAATATCCAAGAAGGTATCTTGCTAAGCCATCGAGATTGTATTCTCACCATTTATTATTTACCGTTGTGCTTTGCACACTTGTGAAAAATACTAAAACAGCTCTTTATTTTATTGAAATTACATAACGGTGGATCAAACGGAAACAGACACTCTTCAACCGAAAAAAAAACAAAAAAGATAAATGGGAAAAAACAAAAAAGCTCCTGGAGAACAAATAATAGAAGAAAAAAGGAATACCCATTTTCCATTAGAGCTTCAATGCGAATCTACCCTGCAGAACCAAGCTTAGTCTGCAACAAAAACACCAAAAATGTCTTCCAAAAAGCAAACCCTTTTCATATCTTGTCTGATCGTGTTATGGTATTCATCCAACATTGGTGTTCTTCTCCTCAACAAGTATTTGCTCTCCAATTATGGATTCAGCTTCCCAATCTTCCTCACAATGTGCCATATGTCTGCATGTGCCCTCCTTAGCTACATTTGCATCGCTTTGTGCAGAATTGTTCCTCTTCAGAGGATTAGATCCAGGACCCAGTTCTTCAAAATCGCCACTTTGAGCGTCGTCTTCTGTGCTTCCGTTGTCGGTGGCAATATCTCTCTCAGATATCTTCCTGTCTCCTTTAATCAGGCTGTCGGTGCCACAACCCCATTCTTTACAGCGGTCTTTGCGTATATGATAACTTTTAAGAGGGAGGCGTGGGTCACTTATGCTGCGCTGGTACCTGTTGTTGCTGGTGTGGTGATCGCTAGTGGGGTATGTTTAATTCTTCTGAATGAGCTCAAATTATTCAGAATTTGTGCTTTTTTTTTGTTCCCCTTAATTTCTTATAATTGTGAATCAAATGTTTTGGTCTAGGTGGTGTAATATTTTTAATATTGTCTACTGAATGTTGGTTTGAGTTTCATTTGGTGATTTCTCTCATGGGTTGTGCTTCTCTTTTCTTTTTTGTTATTATCTGCTTGATTTCAAGGTTAGTTGTGCAATGGCCGTTTGTTAATTTCCTTTACAGATCTGCAACTATTATATGGGTTATTTCTAATAAATTATTTACAGAATTGATAATCATTGACCAGGATATCATAAATTTAATAAAAAATGCACTTTGGGTGGTTTATATTGATGAAAGGTCAATTCCATTTGAGATTAGATATGAGATTCTCCTCAAGCTATGGTGATTTATGATTCTTATAAGCAAAAGATCTTGGCTCTAAAGGGATTGTTTACTTGATCATTTCAAGTGGGTTAAATAGCCCCTGCTCTAAGGACAGCTTTGTACTATATTAGCTGCTCAAAATCAATGTTGGAAATGCCTACATTGGGAAAGCATCTGAAGCACAGATACTGGTCCAAGATTTCATTCTAATGGGAGTAATTGCATGAAATTTTAGTCACTGGATCATTGAGAGTCATTTTTGTCACAGTTTTGTTATGGGATTTTGTTAAGCAATGGAGCTAGTAACCACCTTATGGAGATGTTGGATGACATCTTTTTCACAGTCCTTGGAGCATTGGTATATTCTTGACAGCCTTAGAAACTATGATTCCTGCAGTGGGCCAACTTCAAAGGCATGGTATTCAATATTGAAATATCTCATTTTGCATCTTGGTGGTGAGAATGACACTATCACCTGTTGGTACATATTTAGCACATGTATGAACCTCATTTATTGATTACTTGACATTGGTTGAGGTAGATTCTTTGCCGTGACAAATCTATGCTTCTTTGCACCATTTCTTTCTTTGTGTTTTTGTCAGGTCATTGGCATTATATGATGGATACTATGATTTTTGAATATACAGGCTTGCTATTGTTTTCTGGATCAGCTAGGATGTTAGCAAAAGGTATTTTCTTTTTTGTTGAGGAGGCTACTGCTTCTATCGTGTCAGGATTCTTGTTGTCTAATAGGTGGTGCTTGTTCAATTGCTATTCCTTAGGAATCATCAAGCATGATTTTTTATGGCTAGTAGTAAAACTGTAAAAGTTATCCAATAGCAGGAGTTATTAGGCATTACCTTATGATATGTCACTCAAGAAGTAAGTTTTCACTTTCAAAAGCACAACCACATGGTGATATGTAGCCAATGTTGGAGAATCACCAAGACACTTTAGTTGGGTTTGAAAGTTCCCCAAGGTGTAGTGCATAATTGATGCTTTTGATTATTGTGGGACTTTCCTACATAATTACTTTGGCTAAGAACAGTGGGTCCACATTCTTTGCGGTGTATTCTAACTTCCATGGAAGTACAAAGGTCGGTTCAAGTTGTCCATATTTTTGGAGAAGTCAATTCACCGGCTGATTTATTTCCAAATTAGGGTACTAGGCTGCTTCACTTATCAGCCCATACCAATCCAAATTGTTTAAGAGCAATCTTTATTTGTGATTTTGTAGCAGATGATTCCAGTGAGTTCTCCCTCCTTTTTTTTTTCCTTTTCGTCTAATTTAGATTTTACTATTTAGTCTATTTCTTCATTAAAAGATCACATCTCCTGAATTCACTTTTTATGCAGTTGTTGAGTGGTGATACTCTTTAAGTGTTTTGTATTCTCAAATATTACATGGATCCTGGTCTAAAGTCTCTTTCTCTGAAATTTTCCTACTTTTAGGGTTTTTTTCCCCTGATGAGAAAATTCATTTTATTGAGAAAAGAGAGGAGAACATACAAGAAAGGCACAGGCCATCCCCAAAAAGAAAACAAGCGAAAAAGAAGAGAAAAAACAGCGCTGGAACAGCCCAACAACTAACATGTGCTTATCAGCTGATCAAAGTCCCTAATTAGGTCTCTCCTCTCCGCATTCCTGGCCCCAAAACAATTAACCCCCCAAGAAATAACCATTTCCTTCGCCCTTCTGTAGACTTGAAAAGACGGTTCCACTGCATCGTTGAAGATCCAATTGTTTCTTTCCTTCCAAATCGCCCAGGAAACTGCAGCTGGCACTAGCCTCCAGAGCTTCATCCTGAATATATTGAAAGCTGTAGACTTCCACCCAAATAACAAGCAGCAAAGATTCAGAGGAGTAACCCAACTCACCCCAAATTCCTGTAACAACTCAGCCCATACCTCAGCAGCAAACAGACAATGGATCAGCAAATCTGCACCAGATTCCCCACTGTTACGGAACAACGAGCAAACATTCATTAAGCATAAGCCCTTCTAGATTGTCCATCGTCGATAGCTTATTCTCACCCCCTACCACTGTTGACATGAAAAATTGAATTTTTTAAGGAATAGGATTAGACCATATCTCCTTCCATGGCATAACCTCTCCTCGAGTCCTGTCATTGTGCCTAAAACATGCTTTCACTGTGAACTCCCTTGCAGAGCCGCAGCTCAGAGTCCTATCTTCCTACTTTTAGTTGTAGAGAAACGAAATCAAGTTTTCACTGAAGTTTTGCTAATTTCACCAATATTTTACTAAAATATATGGAGATATTTCATTGATGTTGATAATTTTATGGGAAGTCTGCTACCTAAGCTAAAATTCACCACAAATCTATTCTTTTTCTATAATTTTTGGTTTTGAGAAAGAAAAAAAAAAAAAAAAAACTCCACCTCAGTCCTATTTTGTTTAATTTTTATTTAAAAATATCTAAAAAATATATTTTAAAGAATAATAAAACATATGTAGATAATTGAAAAATATTTAAAATTACATGCATCAAAGATAATTGAGAGTAAACTATTGCATATTTCTACTATTTGTTATTTTTTTAACAAAATACTATTTTAGGATGAAATATAAGGTGAAGTAATGCAATTTGATATGTTTAGTGGTCATTGATTTGTAAAAAATAATTTGGAAACCGTTTGTTTATTTATGTGATTAAGTTTATTGAAAGTAAATTATAAAACCACAAAATTAATTTTTAAAATATGGCTACTATCGTAAGTAAATGCAATCTAGATGATGCAAACATAATCAAGAGGTTATTGTATGTGTCAATCTACAAGAGAATCAAGTTCAACATGGGACCAAAAGATGGGTTACTTTAAGTGTTTTAAGGGGAGAGATAATTTTGTAATAAGGCCAATAATGCCATGGGTTTATTAGGGTTTTTAGTTATTGGGTTGTTTTTGTAATAAGGCTTGAAAGCCCTATAGTTTAGGATTTTAGGCTAATCTTGAAACTGATTTTTAACCTAATTTTTCTAAGGTCAAAATTTGTCCTTTTGCTTGATTTTGGTGTCATTAGAGAAGTTATTCAGTTACCTTTCTAACAAGACAAAGATTGCATAAATCCGAGGTGATTTGAGAAAGTTAGGACCTAATTACTAAAGGGTTATAAAAAATTGTGGGAATAGTGTTTTTAGAAGTTTTAAATTGTAGTAGGTTAGTTTTTTTTTTTTTTTTTTGTTAGAAAGTCCAAGTTTAGAAAGTCTTAGGTTTGATAATCTTGTCGCAACAAGTTTGGGTTGTTTTAGTAGGCTTAAGATTTTAGAAAGTAAGTTTTTAGGAAATTTTAAATTTTAGAAAGTTTAGACAACAAGTTACATGTGTTTTAGAATGTTTATCTTTTTAGAAAGTTCAAATTTATTAGGATGTAAACCTATTTAAAGGCACCTCCCCATGTTATAAAATTCAGTGAAGAATATTGATTTTATTTTGTGAATTTGGGTGGTTTCCCAAGGTAGCCTGTGGGCCTAGGGTAGACACTATTCATGGCTCCCCTCTCTCTTCTTCTTCCTAGGTGCAATCGTGAGACTCCCTCACCCTCCCAATTTTTCTATTTCTCTTCTTCTTATTCTTTTTTTTTTTTCTCCTAATTCTTATTCTTTTTATTCTATTACTCCTCTCATACTTGCTGGAATTTATCAACATTAAAGGATTAAAGTGATGAACTCTATTAACAAGGTATGTATTGCTGAAATTTTCTAGGTTTACATACTCTTAAAATCACATATCCCTAATTCCACTTTCTTCTCAACTTTCTTTGTGGGTTTTGATCCTCATGTGATCCCCTAACAAAACCCTCTCTTTCCCACATGATTCCCTTCTTCATTCATTCTTAAAACCTAAAGATTCTCTATTGATTTGCCTAAAATCTCCATTAAAGAACCTTTGGTTTTTGAAATTTCATGATTTTACAAAGCTATTCTTATCCACGTCTCATGAAATTTTAATCCTAAACCCTTTGAATGATGCACTACTAATTTGGAAAGTTTCATAATTTACTGATGCATTAAAGGGACATTTTGGTAATTTCAGATTTTATGTTTAGAATTACAGAAATACTCTTTGGGTTCATTATTCCTATTTTCTTCGATTTTCAGTTCTTTTTTATTCCTTTTCATTCTAACCTCTCATATTAATTCCTATTTTCTAAATTTTCGTAATTACTTGGCTGCTTGTGAATTTTAAGTCATTGTTGATTTATCTTGCTTTTGCACTTTTAATTCTTAAATGTTTGAGGGCTTAGGAATTATCCTGGATCACTAAATTGAGCTATGGATACAAAAATGCACAATTGAATCTGCATCCAAGCCATAGTAAATGCTTGTAATGGTGTCTACGTTGTATTCACTGATTGGCATAATGATGAATATTGGGGAGGATGAATACCAACAATATGCTTATAAGTATATGGTCTGATATTATAGCATGATGACTTGCACTCTGTATTGTAACTATATGGAAAAGCAGTACTGATGTAGTACAAATCACAGAACGGACCAAAATTCAACAATCCTCAATTAGGACTTTTATCAAACACTTGGAAAACCCAAAATGTACCTAACCAATTTTATATGTGTTGAAACAAGGATTTGTTTCAGGATTCCAGCTAATAAATCTGTCCAATCTTCAGGTTGGTCCTCTACATGTCCTCATGTGTGTATATTTGTTGTAACTGCATGGCATATCACATGTAGGGTGGTGGGAAATTAAAGAAAAATCACTATTATGCTTGCTGGAAACAAATCTGGGCAGCAGGTGAATAGGTTCTTGAATAGGATTTATGCAAGTTTTCTGGTATTTGGGTTAACTGATTGATGAAGGTGGTGAGATGGGTTGTTTTGATAATGAAGGATAGTAAAAGGGTATATATGAAATGGTCGGGTGATGTGGAGGTGGTATAGAATGATGGGTTTGATGATTGGTGTGGTAGTAAGGTTATGGAGGTGAATGAAGTGGTTGATGGTTTGTGGGCAGCAAGGAGAAACCAAAAAATTAAGGGAAATAGAGAAGGAGATTAAGAGAAGAAGAAGAAGATAAAGAAGGATGTACCTTGAGTAAATCACTAACCAAGCTAAACCTTAGGCAGCAAGGACTTGAAGACTCTTCAAGCTTAAAGAAGGGGAGTTCCACCCATGGAGAGCTAAAAAACCAACTAAAATTTTTATTAATTCCATTATGCGAAGTACAAAAACATGCAGCCCATATATAGGCTGATGTAAGATCCAAAGAGAAAGGATTCCTGCAAGAATTATTTAACCACAAAGCCTAAAAGAATGTTTCTTGAAATTAAAGAATGCTGAAAATTTAAAGAAGATATTTAAGAAACCAAATCTTTAAAGAAATTAATCAAAAAAAATTAAAAAAAACTAATTTAAAAATGATTGGATAATTAAAAAGAAGCAATAAATCTAAGGAAATTGAACAGAAATCAAGAATATAATGCAAAAGATTCAAGAATTGGGAAAATTTCAAGAAACCCTAGATTTTAGGGTTGGAAATTGGGGATTCTTGTATGGTTATGTGTGTTGGGTTATGGGAAGGCTAAACCTAAAAGGAATTAGGTTTTTATGGGAA